>PVKU01004855.1:0-136601 GCA_004027475.1 Anoura caudifer | reverse complement strand
TTCTAGGACCCTGTGGGTCTCTCTAACGAACTCTCCTGTGAGGCTAGAATTCTCTCCCAGCACCTCAACCCCCACAAGTGTTTTCAATCAGTGCTTTTAGGTTTTATTTCCTGGTGCTGGGGCCCTGCGGTGCACAGTCTGTCTTGCTGCCCGTTTTCATCTGGTTTATCTGCACACGAATGTGTGACCATGGTCAGCCACCTTTTGCACCTCGCTTGGTCTGCTTGTTGCCTCCCTGCACTTGATAACTGCCGCCTCTGCGCCTGGGGTGTGCCAACCGCCGCCTGTGCAACCAGGTCCACTAACCACTGCTTTTTCCTGCCGCAACCCCTCTCCGCCGGGGCTGCCGACTCCGCCCCTCTTACCCAGTCTGGGTGAATCATTGTCAGACTTCTGTACAATCCAATTTTCTATCTGTTCTATTGGGTTGTTTTTTTTTTTTTTTTGGTTCTATATTTTTGTTGTCCTTAATCTTGGTTGTGAGAGGAGGCACAGTGTGTCCACCTATGCCTCCATCTTGGTTGTAAGTCAAATTGTGTATATTTTCTTACATGTTTAAACTTCAGTCATCTTCCAAGTACTCTCCATTTCAGGCAACACACATACCGAGACATTTTCTCTACTGCTCAAAACAGTTTTTGAACATGTCAATTTTGATACTTTTGCTCCTGCAGTTTTTTGTTTCATGTCTTCCACACTGGCAAAACATTTCCCTTTGAGGACATTTTCCATCCAGGGAAACAAAAAAACAGTTCGCTTGCAGTGAGATCGAGTGAATAGGGAGTTTGGAATATGGGGGTCATGCTGTTTTTGGCCAAAAACTGCTGAACACTCAGCATGGTACGAGCAAGTGCACTCGTAAATCACCCATCGTAAAATTGGCAAACTGCTGAGTCTTCCAAAAAACTTCACTGAAATCAAACACAGTTTCTTAACAACAATACCAGCTGACACAGATGGGTTCCTAGAACGCTCACCTAGTGGAGGAAGCCTGTACTACAAGGGGCCTGTCCTCCAGAAGATAATTCTGTTTTTTGGGGGGGTCCCCCTTCATATTAATGTACCTCAATCGCAGATGAGTTGGGGGGCTCTCATGTTACACACGTGATTCATTCTGTTGCCCCAAATTCTACAAGTCATATTTTCCCCACATTATAGCTGTGCAATTCTGTACAGAACTCTGCTTTATTCTATTCCATTTTATTTATTTATTTGTAGATTTGACCTTTATTGCAGTCTTCTAAGATCTAGTACACTTTGTATCCCTCCAAGTATTGGTCTATCTGCAAATATATTTGCGTGTTTCCTCTGTGTCTATCTGGTTCATTAATAATGATAAATGTTGTGCCCTGACCAGTGTGGCTCAGTTGGTTGGGTGTCATTCCACAAAGTGAAAGTTTGCTGGTTCAGTTCCTGGTCAGGGCACATGCCTGGGTTGCCGGCCTGCCTGGTTGGGGCATGTGTGAGAGGCAACCAATCGATTCACAACTAACTGATATTTCTCTCACACACTGATATTTCTCTTCTTTTCTTTCTCCTATCTTCCTTCCCCTTTCTCTAAAAATAAATAAATAAAATCTTTAAAAAATAATAATGACAAATGCAGAACAGAAATTGGCAAAGGACAGAGGCTTTCAGGTTAATATTGATCTAGTATTTAGCACCCTTCAAGAAAATGTTTATCCAGCTTCAAATCCCCCCCAAAACATGAGCATCCTCTCCTTTTCAATAACAAGACCATGTCCAACAGATACTGTCAAATACCTTGTTGAAATACAGATGCAGAGTATCTATATTCCCTTTCTCTACTAAATCAAAAATACAAAGAAGAGTTGACTCAGCAGTCCTCAGTGATTATCATTTTTTTCCTAAGGATTTTCAGAATGTCCTACCTGCTCATGCAAAAGTAGGTATTCCGCACCTGCTATGTTCCAGTCACTGCATTAGACACAAGACAAAGGGATCCGTGCCCTGAGGGAACTTGCTGCCTTTAAATAATGCATCCTAGAGTTTCCCCAGAAACAACCTTAATCTCTCCCTTCCCCTTCCTTGCAAGTTTTTGCAGAATCAAACACACAGCAGGGCCTTAATAATTATTATAAAAAAAAAACATGTATTGAGAGCTTACCTGTGACATGCATTATGCTAAATACATTAGATTGTGTTATTTACTTTCTATAACACCACTTTCCCCCCAATTTACAGATGAGAAAACTGAGTGGGCACAGACTGGTTAGGTAATTTGTGTAAACCCAGTCGTTTGACATGAGTGCCACACAGGTTTACTGCTACAGTGCACCCTGATGACTCAGCCACTCTCGTGGAATTCAGGAAAAGAGGGTCTCGTTTTATAATCTTAACATTCATAAGCCTCAGAAAAGTTTTCGAAAAGGGTTGAGCAAACAACCGAAAACCTATCAAACAACCCCAGTAGAAATATAAATATTTTAGGTAAATTTTCATTTGAGGTATTTCCATAAAAACAACAGAAGTTTAAAATTATACTTTATGACAATAATGTTCTCAGCACAAAGCAGTGTTAGACCTTTCCATCCATATCACTGCTATTTCATAGAAATCATTTACCTTAGATATGCAGTCTTTCTTAGAAGTTATCTGTTTATTTAAGAACCAGATGGGTCATGGTATCAGATACATTCTAAGGACTTTCCAGCCTCGAGATTTTATGATTTAATTTGCAAAAGCAAATTTCCACTTCTATTGAGTTCCTTTTCTTCTACTGATTTCAGAGATTTTAAAGGAATTTTTCATCTGAATATAAAGCAGCTATCTTTTGCTATGTGATGAAAAAGCTTTGATAGAGATTTATTTTAATTATTGATGAAAATCATTAACTCTTTTTTCAGAAACCAGGGCTAGATAAGACCCATCTGGGATTCTATACTGTGTATACTGACACTTCCTATAAGCCTATTTATTCTTGATCTGTTTTTCTCTTGATACTATTTTTTATTATGATCAATAATTATGAAATTGAGTTAATATTCCACACACAAAAACAAACAAACAAAAAACCCCTTTGACTTTATTTTGTAATTTAAAAGGCCCTAGACCGGCAAACCCACAGATGGTCAATTGGAAAGATAGTAATGAGAAGCTACCACAATACGTATTTCCATCTGTTTAAAACATTCTTAATACTAAACTACTTAATAAGCTAGTTGGTGAGGTAGAGATCAAATATTTCATAATCTCACCTTTTGGAATGATCGTCTTGCCATTCTTATTCAGGGCCTTGCCTTCCTAAACCAGAGGAAGTGCCTAGGAGCCAATGTGTTCCTCTGTGTATCTAAAATTAAGTTCCCAGTTGGTGGTTAAATTAAGATCTGACCTTGTACAACTGAAACATAAGTGGTTCCTGGCACACAGTAAAGTATTACCCATGACTTCTCCAGACTCTCATCAAAAGAAACACAAACCCACAGAGGTATAATAAGATTAGCTGTGTCCTGATTGGTTCAAAGAGCTCTCTTGAAAACAAATCATCTGCCAGCCCCGCTGCAATGAGGGTTCCTGCTGAAGGAACAAGCAAGACCATATAAATGGAATTAAGCCATATTTTTAAGTTAGTTGTTCAAGAGACATTAAATCTAGGAGTCTGTGTACTTGTAGATCCAAATCCACTCTCCATCAGTTTTAACACACGCTACTTCTCATTCTTTATCTTTTAGACTCATGTTGAATCTCATTAAGTACAATCTTATTGTCATACAAATTTACTGTCTTTCCTTTGATTTGCATGTAATAGCTGCTGATCTGATAGGCAGGTAAGACAGTCAGTGGCATCTAATCTGATCCAGAATCTTTAGGGAACCTTTTAGAACATGCATAGCCCAAAAACAGTGAGTAGCAGATGTGAAATAGCATAAAATCAGGATTTAAATTGAGGAGAATTGTTTGTTTTCTATTTTAAAAAAAACAGTAAAGTTCAGTATCTTAACTGATTTTCTGGTGAAAATAATCTGTCTTAAATATGTTTTGACATGGTAATCCTCAGATTAACTCAGGCTGCTGTCAGCATTCACAAAGTCTGCTGGCTTCTCTCCACACCACTCCACTAAAACAATTCTCCTTAGGGGTCTCAGTGACCTCCTACTGTCTCAGGTGGATCGACACTTTTCTTTTCTTTTTTTTTTAATTTTATTTTAATTGTTGTTCTGACAGTTTTCTGTCTTTTACTCCCATCCCAGCCCACCGCCCCAGCCCTCCCCACCTCCCTCCCATTTCCACCCCCCCCTAGTTTCTGTCCACACGTCCTTTATACTTGTTCCTGCAACGCTTTTCATTTGTTATTTTTCAGGCCCTGTCTTGGATTCACCACCGTTGATTCCTTTCTTTTTCCTGAAGCTTTCTACTTCCTAGGCTTAGAAGAGTGCTGTATGCTTTGTTTTGGGCTTGAGTTATTTATTTTACTTTTCTTTTTTGATCTTTGGATTCCAGATATGTTAAATCATATGTTTTTATCTTTAGTGTATTTTTTACATTACATTTTAGTTCCCTTACACCTCCCTCTCCCCAGCACTCACAACTCTGTTCTTCTTATATCTCTGACCCGCTCTTTTTACTTGGTGTTAATAAACAAATGTGTGGATTGTAGTAAATTTACCACTTTTATTTAAAAAATTGGAAAACCTTAATCAGAAGACCTAACTCTTCTTTGTGATAAAAGAGGTTGTATTTCAGTCCCCCTTGGAGCATACCTCAAATATTTTGTATTTATGCCACTATTGAGTCAAGGTTGAAGATTAGAAGATTGTGCACATTTTATAATTATTAAACTAATTTGGGATTTTTCAATAAAGAATTCTTACAAAAGTAACCAGCATTGTGAAATTCTTTAATTTTTATACAATACTTTTGAAAACTTACAATATTAAATATTCATGTGAAGGTTTTGAGCATAATGCAATTTATGGGAAAATCTAGACCCAAAGTTTTGAAATGTGGTTTGGGACATTTCAGGGATATTTCTGCTCTTATACCAATCAATTTATGCCTCTTTTCTCCACTTACAGAATAATCATTATACATATACTTATATCATAAAATATGTAAAATAATAAGGCAAAAGAAAGGCTGTGCGGTAAATAAATGAACTATGTTACTGATGACACGGACACATGAGCAGGCCTGGTCTTGCCACCTCCTGCCTCTGTCACCTGAGATTTGCTGCTCAAGTTCTCTGAGAGTGATAGAGACAGTAACAATAACCATAATAATGAAAATAACAATGATACAATGACCATGGCACCCACCATTTTAATGAAGTCTATTCCTCAAGTGGTTTAATCACCTATACACACAATAAAGCATGCTTTGTAGTAATTCAAATATTTAAAAGAATATCTGTTCATATGCTAATAATCACTTCCACATCTACCTGTTTTGGAAGTTGGCTTTTCCTACTGGTTTTCTCAAAATGAAAACAAAGTATTCAGATTTTGGAGCTCTGTGCCTCTGGTTTGCTTGATACCCTCTGGTGAGGGTAAGTCTCCAGGAGGCATGTGACCGAGCAGCGAAGGCCTACAAAATACAACTGTTGTCCTGAGGAAGGTGCATATAATGACACTGACATCCAAATACATGTCACTTCTATCTCTATATAGTAAGAAATGCACGTCCTGTTTCAAGGTGATAATTATAGCAACACATATGAGGAATCTTGGGTTGAAATGACTGGAATGCAGTGTTAGAGGCACTGTCCTTGGAACCACTCATTTTGATTTTGGGAACAAGACACTTGGGTGCCATTGTACCTGAACTTCCAGGGAGCAATGAGGCACCCTGGCCTGCATGTTTTAAGGCACCTGCTGCTACTGCGCATGTCACTTGCCCACAGGTCCTCTGTGTTCCTGAAAACGTGTGGGGCTTGCAGGCCTTTGGCTGTAAATACAAATACAGCTCTTGCTATGAGCTACAGCTACTACAAGCCCACCACAAAATGGTTTATCACATTCCTCTGTGATCCAGCCCACTCTTTATTAAAGCCTTATCTTTGCCTTCTGGGCACACCGGTGTTGTTCTGATACCTTGGAGAATCCTACTTTGTTCTCTCCTAAGAGTTATTATGTAAGCAATACCTACGTCTATCTCACTTGGCTTCATCTTTAATATATCTCGGATTTTCTCCTCCTTCCTCCCTTTCTACACTTGCTCATTATTTTGGCATTAGGGGTTGTGATAAAAATTGCACGTTTTATTTCAGTTGTCTATAAAACAGAGTAGAAAAATGTGAGTAAAGAGAAAGAATCCATTGTTTCCAGTATGCCTCCCAGTACTTGGATAATTGTTTACTTTTGCTGTGCTTTTCAGTTTTCTTTTTCTCCCCAGACTGAAAGCTACACAACTGAAACTGGGTCAAATGTATCAGCGCTGCACTCCACCAGGATCACAGGTGCCGCAGGCCCCTGGAAGAACCTTTTTCACATCACACTGTTGACATCACTCCGACCATTTGTTTCCATGCAGCACAAAGGCAGGTGACGGGAGGGTGGTTTTTAGTAAGTAGCGCCGTGGATAGCACGCTAAACCAGCGACGAGCTTAGAGTTGGGAGGATTCTGTGCTGGCAGTTACGTTACCCACTTTACCACCAGTGTCCGGGGACGTGCTTGCCATGTAGAAAGCACACATCAAATATGTGCTGAGTATTTCGCTGAACACTGGTTCACGTTGGTTAACGGTTGTTTCCCATTTAATCTAACTGGAGGTGAACTCAGTTAAAGCTGAGTCACAGTGAATTTTTAGAAAGGTTAACCTTTCTTTTTTCTTTTTTTGGAACAAAGTTTTTAATTTTCACTACTGTGAGAGATATTTCAAGTGCCTCTCAGAAAAAGGACCCTGGCTTAAAAGAAGAAGGCAGAGGATCTGTATTTTAGTCTCAGATCTATCTCTCCATGTCTTTGTGAATGAAAGCAAATCGTTTACACATCTGTGCCTCAGCTTCTCTTGTGAAATAATGTGCTGTCCTTGTTTCACATTGCTATGAGAATAAAAGAAGACACATAACTTAATAATAATATCATACTTCTGGGACATAAAATGGATACTAAATTAACTATCCTATTTGATTGTCCTTTCTATGCACGCAGACATGTTAGCATACACAGAATGTGATGCTAGATCATTTCAAGTGGTACGTGCCAAGTTGGGTGGGACATGCAGTTCTGGTCCTTAAGAAGTTTACCGTTGTGTACAGAACAAATAAGTAGAAAAGAGGCCAGAAATTGGCAAGACAGATAAAGACATAAATAGGCTATAGAGAAAAGAGTCACAGATCACATACACACACTCGCATATATATACACGAGTTTGAAAAAGAAAATGGTGTTACATTCATGGATCAAAGTACTTTGAAAATCTTTTTCTTTTAGTCTGTTATATATCCCAAATTGATAATGTGAAGGCAAGGAGACTTTAACTATTTTTAATATATTGTGTAATATAAATTAAACATAATCATAATCATGACTGCGTGATAGAACTAGCAAGCAAAGTAAAATTTGAATTATTTAAAATTTAGTATTTTTTTCTGAAGAGAATTGATCTTTCTATGCATACCCACTATTATAATTTTTAGAATTTGCTAATGCATGACATTCCATCAACTAATATTCAATTTTGAAATAGCATTTTAACATGAAATGTTATAGAAAAAATTATACAATTCGATGAAGAAAACTTACTATGCTGAAACTGAAAATTTTCAGTGTAAATCCAACTTTTTTACTATTAAAAGATCCTGCTCCTGCCTGCATTCAGATAATTATTTTTAATATTTCTAATTTGACCCACCATTTTGTTTATGTTAAAACAATTTCACTATAAAAAGTAAGCTTAGTCATTTTTTCAGTAAGCTAGAAAAATGTGATTTCTTCTAGTGTTTCTTCCTGCTGGACTCAGATTTGCCTCTGACAAATAGTGTCAGAATTAGGACAAAACACTCTGGAGTTTACAGAATGGTATTTCTACTGAATATTTGGCTTAGCTGTTTATTTGGATCTATTATGTAATTACCATACAAATAAGGCAAATTTTCACATTTCCTTCACGTTTGCTTTAATATCAAAAGTATTAATAGCACATTGAGTTTTGAGGTTTTGTTAAGGTGGGTTTTGTTTTTTTTTTAAGATTTTATTTATTTATTTTTAGAGAAGGAAAGAGAGGGAGAGAAACATCAATGTGTAGTTGCCTCTTGCTCACTACCTGCTGGGGACCTGGCCCACAACCCAGGCATGTGCCCCAACTGGGAATCTAACCAGGGACCTTTTCATTCACAGGCCGGTGCTTAATCCATTGAGCCACACCAGCCAGGGCTCCTTAAGGTGCTTTTATGCCCCTTGGTATGTCTGGGTAGTCATCCAATCCCACAGCTCCAGACCATTCAGTCTTAGTGTAACTGAATACTTTCAAGGGGGCTCTGGGTGGGATACGATAGTCAACCCAATCACTGGCTGTAGAGCATCTTACAAAGTCAAGAATGTAGGACCCACAGAAATAGATGAACGTGGGGTTCTTTCCAATGCAGTATTTGACAAACACAGTATTTACTGAGTATGTACCATGCCAGGTACTGCTCTAGGCACCAACAACCTGGAGGAATTTACACTTAAACTAGTGAAGTAAATGCAAATGACGGAATAACCTGGAGGAAACTCTACGAGGAAAGGAAGTATCACAGTAGCTGG
Source organism: Anoura caudifer (assembly GCA_004027475.1). Taxonomy (NCBI): domain Eukaryota; kingdom Metazoa; phylum Chordata; class Mammalia; order Chiroptera; family Phyllostomidae; genus Anoura; species Anoura caudifer. The sequence goes on along the minus strand of PVKU01004855.1, from coordinate 127,895 downwards.
CAACAGCTGTACCACACAATGATGGATCTCCAGGAGTGATGCGTCAGTTTGGGGTGTCCATCCTACCGCTTCCTGAACTACGACTTAGGGAATAGGGAGGAGTTCCGTTCCTATTTGAATAAATTTGTTTCTGTATCCACTGAACAAGGTCAAACCATTTATTTTTTCAGAATGTTTAACCAATAAAAGTGAACCTCTAAGAAGAGGAATTGGTACACAATTCAAATGCAATATTATTTGAGGGTTTTTTTCAGATAATTAAATCCCACAACCAAAAAAAAAAAAAAAAAAAAAAAGCAGTGGGGGATGTGCTAACACGTTCGTACAGCCATCTATTTCCTTCACTAGTTACCATACTACCTCAATCATCACAGCTTCATAGAATAATGTGGTACTTAGGAGGGCAAGTCCTCCCTCATAATTTTTTAAAAATATTTGTATTTCACACATTATCTCTTTCAGATGACTTTTAGACTCAGCTAGTCAAAATGGAGTTGCGACTGGGAGCACACCAAGGCTAGATTCCTTTGGGAAGAGTTGACATATCTAAAATATTTAGTCTCTCCACCCAGGGATACTATATGTCTCAATATACTCAAAACTTTTCTTTTGAACTTAAAGTATTATGATTTTTACTTGTCTTGAGGATTTATTTCTTCCTCAGCATTTTTGTAATTTGTGTATGTGTCTGTGTGTATGTGTACGGATAGAATTGTTTTTCCTCAGTATAGTTCAATTGGTTGTTTCTGGCACATTGAAAGCTAACTCTCTTTGTATTTTTGAGTCAGCTGCATTTTAAGCACTCTTATTGGTACTAGATTTCAGGTTTTGGAGTTTTTAGGGTTTGTTTTTTTTTTTTGTGCGTGTGTGTGTGTGGTTTTTTTTTTCATTCTTTACCTTCTGTGCACTCTGCTAGTGTGCTGAGTGGTTGGAAACCATATGAAAAATATTATGCTAGCTTATTAGAGAAGAAACAGAGATTCTACTATAAAACATTTTGGACAAATAACTACTATGCAAACACTAACACTAGGAATAATTTCTAGAGACAAGTGCTTCTCAAGCTTGGCTCTCAACGGAAGCACCTGGAGAGCTGTGGCAAAGGCTGACGCTGGCCTTCCCCAGATGCTCTGACTCTGGGGCATCATGGCATTGAAAGCTCTGCAGGTGATTCCGATGTGTCGCCAAGCCTAGAAACCACATCTATGCATAGAACGATCTAAATTAAAATTTTGCTATCATACAACAATCTGTTTCTTTCATTCCCAATCATTAACTTTGCTCTTTGATGTTTTTTAACTCTTGATTTTTAAAGAAAAAATATTTTTAAACATGTACTTATTCTTATTTAGTGTCAAAAATCAGTCCTTCATTTATTCAACAAGTGTTTTCTAAACAGCGTTATGTGCTAGACGTACTGGTCTGGCTATTCAGGATACAGCAATGAATACAACATATTACCACCTAAGCTGCAGGGAGTTTTCTCTGTTTGACGGTAAAGTATTTGTCTAGGGTTGGACATTGTGTTTGGGAGGGGGGAGCCAGGATGAAACCTGAGCAAACTGAATGATGGAGTTGCCATTAACTAAGGTGAAAAGGTTCTAGAGGAGCAATTCGGGAGGAGGACTAGAAGCTGACCTTGGATCCTGTAAAGTAGGGGTGTCCAACCCATGGCCCATGGGCTGCATGCAGCCCAGAATGGCTATGAATGTGGCCCAACACAGAATCATAAATTTACTTAAAACCTTTTTTTTTTTTGCTCATCAGTTTTCATTAGTGTTTGTATATTTAATGTGTGGCCCAAGACAACTCTTCTTCCACTGTGCCCAGAGACACCAAAAGGTAAAACCTGACATACCTATTAAACTGCAAGAGAAAAGGTTAAGTAGGCAGATGAACGTGAGTCCCCCAAAGTTTAGCGGGGAAGTCTGACCTGAAGAAATAAATTAGTGGGAGTTAAAGCCATGTGGCCCCATTGTGACACCGTAGTAAAAAACGGGGAAAAGGCCTGGGCAAACAGAGTAGGAAAACTGGGACAAGAACATTAAACAAAGCCAAACTGTTTAAACAACTTGCAGCCAGCTAGTGAATCACAAGAACTTATCTTCTCTAAACAAGGACACTTGAGAGCAAATGGTTTATAACTCTCCTCCCTAGCCAGAGAATACATTACTTAAATCACCCTAGGGGGAAAATAAAGAACAGAGACCCAATTAGTGCCATTTGAGCCAGCTAAACCCAGGACAGATGAAGTCAGAGGAACAAATAACAAAATGCTCTTTAGAACCAGACAGACCCAAGATAAAAGTAAAACAATAAACCAGGCCAGAGAATGATCCCAAACTCCCTTAAATGCCCATTCTGATGCATCAGCATATTAAAAATGCACCTGGAAAGCTGATGAATATTCTGCTGAAATCCTTCCCTAATGTTCTCACCTGCAAAACAAACACACAAACAAACACACAAACAAACAAAAACCCTCAAAACAAACACACTGCAATGCAGACTCGCTCTAGAGGAAGCCCAGGCCCCTTGTTGGGCATGAACTTTTACTCTCCTGAACTTTTACTCTCCTGAACTTTTACTCTCCTAAACTCTAAGGGTCCCATGGAGACCTGCAGCCAGGGGAGCAGTGGGCAGTGGCAGCTTGACCCAGGCTTACCCCCTGATCCTGTTTCTAAGGCCCCCTTTTTCTCTGACACCCCAATGAGCTAAAAGAAACCCCGCCTTAGCTCACTTCTGTCACTGTGACCTTCACTTCCCAGTGAGCTGGCAGCTGCCTAGCCTTGGCTCACTTTTTTCCTGTAATGTTCCTGGTGAGTCAAAGCAGAGCACGGCCTGTGCTCTCTCCTGTTGCTTCTACTATAAGTCCTTCCTTTGTTTCACAGTTGCAGCTTTAACAAATGTACTCTCAAAATTACCTGGACTTGAATTGTGAAATCTTTCCTACATGAAGTCAAGAACCCACACACTACAGGCGGGCCTGAGGCAGACCACTCAAGGAGGCTGTGGAGATACAAAAAACAACCTTCAAGGGGTGAGCCCTAGGTAGGGTTAACCAAAGCAAAGAAATAAAGGGAAGAAAACTGTCTGCACCAGAAAGGAGTGATCAACCGTATCAAATGCTGCTGCTAGCTCAAGAAAGATGAGGGCTAAAAACTAACCATTGCATTTAGCAACAGTTAGGTTTGTTTTCTATTCCACAATCACCTTGCTAACTGCCAGGCTTCCTTTCGGTGGTTTCCCATCTTTTCCCCCTCTGCCCTGCTTCTCAATATGAGGAAGAGAGAGATACAATGTTCCTGGGTTTAGGGCAGGGGTACCCAACCTCCAGGCCGCATCTGGAACCAGTCAGCGGCCTGTCAGGTACCTGGCGGCACAGCAGAAGGTGAGCACTTGGGGGAGTGAGCAAAGCTTCTCTCGCACTACCGCCTGAGCTCTCCCTCCCGTCTACCACCCACACCCATCCTTGGAAAAATTGTCTTCCACAAAACTGGTTCCTGGTGCCAAAAAGGTTGGGGGCTGCTGATTTGGGGGATGGTAAAAACCATCCACATACAACTTCTCTAAGTCTAGAAATGTTATTTCCTTTTATGCCTTTTTTCTTTGAAGTTTCTCCAAACTTGTTTTGTGTTTTCTCATTTTATGAATAACAGCTACCAATTTGTAAAAATCAATTGTTTTAAAGTTTATATTAACAATTGTTTTAGAATAAAAAGAATAGCATATAACAGAAACTTAAATAGCATTTAAAATTGTTCTATAATTTCTTAGGATACCATGACACACACAACCACAGGAAGTGGCTTGGGTGGAGGGCAGGACCATGGCATGATAATCTCTGTCAGAAAGGACTGAAAGTGCCAAGAAACAGTCTCTTACCTCTCTGTATCCTCCGCTTCTCAGCTGAAATATCAAAATTAGGCCTGGATTAGATGAACTCTGATTTCCCTTTCAAATTTAAGAATCTACAATGCTATCATTTTATGTTTTATGGTCTAAAAATCCCTTGTTTTTAAAGTTTCAGATTCTGCTAAACTATTTCTGTTGTTGATGCTTGCCGTTTCTTTGCCTTATTTCTTAAAGTTTAAAAGGGGCTAACAGATTAATTATTTTTTGTTATCCTCACTCTTTTTAGGGAGAGAGAAACATCGATGTGAGAAAGAAACATTGATTGGTTGCCTTCTCTCATGTGCCCTGACCGGGGATCAAACCCACAACTTGGTTATATGCCCTGACTGGGAACAGAAACCATGACCTTTTGGTCTACAGGACAATGCTCCAACCAACTGAGCCACATGGCCAGGACTAATAAATTAATTCTTAAATAAGACTCACACAGTTTTTTCACAATCCTCAGTTATTTCTGACCAACACCAATGAGATATATTCTCCTTTGAATAGAACTCTATTCATTTATTGGCCAGGCATGAAATTATTAGCTACTATGTGCCAGGTACAATGATAATATCAAACAAGGCAATTCTTATTCCCAGGGAGACCAAGATGGCGGAGGAGTCAATGGATGCTACACTACCTCCTCACAGGATCAACTTGGAACTACAAGTAATTTATAGAAAAATCATCCCGAATAACCAACTGAACGCTAGAAACCTTATAACCAGGGACAGACAGAAGAAGCCACATCACCACAGCATGACAGGTAGGGAGTGTGGAGGAAGCAGGAGAGAGCTGGCTGGGCTTTCATGGGCAGCAGTTGAAGTTCCGGAGGGATATTTCAGCAGCCGTGGAATGTCCCCTGGGAAGTGTGAGGTCCAACCCCAAGCTGGGCTCCCCACACTACAGCACCAGAATCAGGACAGGAACCCAAATACCATCCAGCTGTGAAAAGCATCAGGGTTTCTGTCCACCAGGAGGAGATGGCTGGAGAGATAGAGAGCTTTGTGAAGGGCCAATGCACAAAATTTCATTTGCGGCCACTAACCCTGGGCTCCAGCAGTGGGAGGGTAGAGTGGACTAGATATGCTGAAGACAACCTGGAGTGGGTGGCTCTGGAGAGAGAACTGAAGGAAAAGTCACCAGGATGCCAGTGCTCACTCATCCCCCATCCCGCGGGAGCCATCTTTCTCAGGCAGAGCACTCCTCCCCAAGTGTCATCAGTCTGAGGGGAAGCAATAGCCCTGCCCACAGGAATTGCATGCACAACCACAGCTGAGAACAGCTGGAAGGCTTCACCCTTTAAGCCTAACAGAAAGCTTGCAGGCAGAGGCCCATCTCTGGGAGCTCTTGAGACATTAGCAGACCCTCCTCTGGGCCCCATGCTGGTGACAGCAGCCTTGGTGCATGCCTGGTCTTTCTGCACACAACCAGCCCAGCAGAGGGAGCCATAGGCTGTGGGCCTCTGATAGCTCCAAACAGGTTGCCCAGGGCCAGTAACGGCACCTGACATAGGCCAGCACCAGAGAATTTGCAGGTCTTCCTGGTACATAGAAACAAACACAAAGAGGCAACCAAAATGGGAAGACAATGAAACAGGCCCCAAATGAAAGAACAAGAGAATTCTCCAGAAGATCTAGATGAAATGGAAGCAAGCAATTTATCAGATAGAGACTTTAGAGTAATGATTATAAGGACACTCAACAGCCTGAAAAAAAAAAAAAAAACATAGAAACCATAAAAAAGATGAGTCAGAAATAAGGAATTCAATATATGAAATAAATAATACACTGCAAAGAATAAACAGCAGGTTAGATGAAGCAGAGGATTCAGTCAGTGATTTAGAAGACAAGGTAGAAAAAACACCCAGGCAAAGTGACAAAAAGGAAAAAAAAAATTTTAATGAGGAGAGCTTAAGAAATATTTTGGACAACATGAAGCACAGCAACATCCACATCATGGGAATACCAGAACAAGAAGAGACTGAGCAAAGGATCAATAACCTATTCGAAGAAATAATGACTGAAAACTTCCCTACTCCGGTGAAAGAAAAAGACACACCAGTGCAGGAAGCTCAGAGTCCCAGACAAGTTGGACCCTAAGAGGCCTACATTGACACACATAATTAAAGTGACAAGGTATAAAGACAAGAAGAGAATCCTAAAAGCCATGGAGAAAAGCAGGTATTTACATACAAGGGAGCACCAATTACATTGTCATCTGATCTCTCAACAGAAACATTTCAAGCCAGAAAGGAGTTACATGAAATATTCAAGGGCCTACAACTAAGGCTAATTTACCCAGCAAGGCTATCATTTAAAAGTGAAAGAGAAATAAAGAGCTTCCCAGACAAGAAAAACCTAAAGGTGTTTGATAACACCAAAACCAGTACTGCAACAAATGCTAAAGCGCTTGCTAGAAGAAGGAGGAGGAGGACAAGGAGAAGAAGAAGAAGGAAAAGAACAAGAGCAGAGGAATGTAGTCTAACAATCAAATAGCACTAAATACATATCTGTCAATAATCACCTTAAAAGTAAATGGCTTAAATGCTCCAACCAAAAGACATAGGGTAGCTGAATGGATAAGAAAACAAGACCCATATATATGCTGCCTCCAAGAGACCCACCTCAGATGGAAAGATACACACAGACTAAAAATAAAGGGCTGGAAAAAGATATTTCATGAAAATGGAAAGGAAAGAAAAGCCAGGGTAGCAAATACTTACATCTGACAAAATGGACTTTAAAACCAAGGTTATAGCGGAGACAAAGAAGACACGACATAGCGATAAAGAGAACAATCCAACAAGAGGATATAACCCTAGTAAACATTTACATATCCAACAAGGGAGCAACTAAATATGTAAAGCAAGTCTTGATGGACATAAACGGAGAGATCAACAGGAATATAGTCATAGTGGGGGATTTTACACACTTTTGACTTCAACAAATAGATCTTCCAGACAGAAAATCAACAAGAAGACAGTGGCCTTACATGACACACTAGATCAAATGGATTTAATTTTATTTATGATACCTATAGCACATTTCACCTCAAAGAGGCAGAATATACATACTTTTTAAGTGCACATGGAGCATTTTCTAGGATAGACCACATGGTAGGATGAAAAATAAGTCTCAATATATTTAAGAAGATTGAAATCACATCAAGCATCTTCTCTGACCACCATGCTATGAAACTAGAAATTAATCACAAGAAGAACACTGAGAAACACACAAGGACATAGAAGCCTAATAGCATGTTATTAAACAATAAATGGGTCAACAATGAGATCAAGGAAGAAATCAAAAGATGCCTTGAAACAAATAAAAATGAGGACACAACAATCCAAAACCTGTGGGACACTGGGAAAGAAATATTAAGAGGGAAATTCGTAGCATTACAGGCCTATCCCTAAAAGCAAGAAAAAGCTCAAATGAATAATCTAACTTCACACTTGAAAAAGAACAACAAAGTCCAAAGTGAATAGAAGAAAGGAAATAATAAAGATCAGATCAGATAAATGAAATAGAGTTTAAAAAGACAATACAAAAGATCAATGAAGACAAGAGTTGGTTCTTTGAAAAGATAAAATTGATAAAGCTTTAGCCAGATTCATCAAGAAAAAAAGAGAGAGGACCCAAATAAATAAAATTAGAAATGAAAGAGGAGAGATAACAACAAACACCAAAGACATACAAAGGATTGTAAGACAGTATTATGAACCACTATATGCCAACAAGCTGGACAACCTGGATGAAATGGATAAATTCCTAGAAACACACAAACTTCTGAAACTAACTCAGGAAGAATCAGAGAATCTGAATAGAAAGAAGCAGTAATCAAAAAGTTCCCAACAAACAAAAGCCCTGGACTGGGTGACTTCACAGATGACTTTTACCAAACATTCCAAGAACTAACACCTCTTCCTCTCAAACTATTTCAAGAAATTCAAGAGGAGGAAAGTCTCCCAATCTCATTTTGTAAGGTCAGCACTAATTCCAAAACCAGATGAAGACACTACAAAAAAGGAAATTCCAGGCCAATATCCCTGAGGAACACAGATCCTTATCAAAATATTAGCAAACCAAATATAGCAATGCATCAAAAAGCTCATACACCAGGATCAAGTGGGATTTATTCTAGGAGTGTAAGGTTGGTACATTTGCTAATCAATAAATGTGATTCACCACTAAGAAATATGAAAACTAAAAACCACATGACCATATTAATGGATGCAGAAAAAGCATATGATAAAATCCAGCATCCATTTATGATAAAAACTCTCAGCAAAGTGGAAATAGAGGGAACATACCTAAAGGCCACATATGACAGTGTCATACTCAATGGGCAAAAACTGCAAGCCATAAAAGTCCTTTAGATCGGGAACAAGACAGGGATGTCTGCTTTCACCTCTGTTACTCAACATAGCACTGGAAGTCCTAGCAGAGCAATCAGACAAGAAGAAGAAATAAAAGGTATGCAAATATGAAAGGAAGAAGTAAAACTGTTATTTATATGCAGATGGCATGATACTGTACATAGAGAATCCCAAAGATTCCATCAGAAGCTACTAGAACTGATAAATGAATTCAGCAAAGTAGCAGGATAAAAATGTTAATATCCACAAATCAGTTGCATTTTTATATGTCAATAATGAACTAATAGAAAGGGAAATTAAGAAAATGATCCCATTCACAATTGCTACAAAAAGAATAAAATATCTAGTAATAAACCTATCCAAGGATATAAAAGACTTGTACTTGGAAAATTGTAAGAAACTCAATAAAGAAATTGAAGAAGATACAAGTAAGTGGAAGCACATGCCATTTTCATGAATAGAGAGAATTAACATCATTAAAATGTCCATACCACCCAAAACAATTTACAGACTCGGTGCAATTCCTATCAAGATTCCAATGACATATTGCACAGAACTAGAACAAATATTTCAAAAATTTATATGGAACCACAAAAGGCCTCACATAGCAACAGTGATCCTGAGAAAGAACAAAGTTGGAGGAATCACACCATTTAATCCTAAACTATACTATAAAACCATCATGATCAAAACAGCATGGTACTGGCATAAAAACAGACCCATAGATGAATGGAACAGAATAGAGAACCCAGAAATAAACTAACAGCTTTGTAGTTAGTTAATTGCTTAACAGAAGAAGCAAGTGCATACAATGGGCTAAAAATAGCTTGTTCAATAAATTGTGTTGGGAAAACTGGACAGATAAATGCAGAAAAATGTAACTAGACTACCTTCTTACACCACACACAAGAATAAATTCACTGGATTAAAGACTTAAACATTAGACCTAAAACTATAAAAATCCTAGAATAGAACATAGGCAGCAAAATTTCAGACACTGCTCATAGAATTCTTTTTTTTATCAAATATACTTCCTCAATCAAGGGAAACAAAAGAAAAATAAACAAATGGGACTATATCAACCAAAAAGTTTTTGCACAGCAAAGGAAAACATCAACAATATAAAAAGACAACCCAAAACTATACTTTCAGGGGTCATATCTATAATTCAAGAAAAGACAACCCACAGAATGGGAGAACATATTCACCAGTATATCTGATAATGGGTTAATATCCAAAATTTATAAAGAATCTACAAAACTCAACACCAAAGAAACAAACAATCCAATTAAAAATGGGCAAAGGACCTGAATAGACACTTATCCAAGCAGGACATATCGATGGCCAACAGACATATGAAAAGATGCTCAATGTCACTAGTCACCAAAAATGCAAATTAAAACCACAATGAGGTATCATCTCACACCTGTCCGAATGGCTATGATCAGTAGTAAATCAACAAACAACAAGTGCTGGCGAGGATGTGGAGAAAGGGAAACCCTTTTGCACTGTTGGTGGGAACGCATATTGGTGTAGCCACTATGGAAAGTGGTATGGAGATACCTCAAAAAATTAAACATGGATCTCCCTTTTGACTCAGGAATCCCACTTCTGAGAATATATTCAAAGGAACTCAAAACACCAATTCAAAAGAGCATAGGTGCCCCTATTTTATTGCAACGTTATTTACAATCACTAATATGAAAGCAGCCCAAGTGTCCATCAGTAAATGAGTAGATAAAACAACTATGGGACATTTATACAATGGAATACTACTCGGCCATAAAAAATAAAAAAATTTTACCCTTTCCGATAGTAGGGATATACCTGGAGATTATTATGCTAAGTGAAATAAGCCAGTCATGGAAAGACAAATACCATATGACTTCACTCATATGTGGAATCTAATGAACAAACTGAACTAACAAAAGAGAGACAGAGTCGCAGATAGAGAGCAGGGTGACAGCAAAAGCGGTTGAGGGGGTGGAGGGATTGAGCAAAGAGGAAAAAGGACTCGTGTACATGGACCACTGAGTGGTGATTGTGGGGGGAGGGGTGTATAGGGAACTAAATGGTGATGGAAATGTTCAATAAAAAAAACTAGTTAAAAAATAAAAAAGAAAGTTCTTATTCTCTGTGGAGGAGATGAAGAGATGACCAGAAAGAGATGATAGCCTCCAGGAGAGTGTGACAAAGAGTGTGCCACAGAGAAGATAAATGCATTGGCTGGGGGGGATGATGAGGACATTTTTGAGTAATCTAAAAAGGGACAGGCATTCCAGGCAGGAGGCATGCATGTAGGTGTGAGGGAGAACAGCATATGCGGGGAAATTATGAACACTCACTATGGCTCGTCATGGAATGCACTGGGGAGCCTGCAGTCAATAAGCAGGAGATTTAGGCAGGAGTGGAATATGGAGGACATTGTACACTGATCTAGGGAATTCAGGGTTTTATCTCTTCCTATAGGGCAATGGAGATGAGAAACGGCCTTCTCCCTGGTGTGACTTGGGGTCAGTGGTGTCTCTACCTTCAGAATCTCTAAAGGCTGTGTGTATAACCTAAACATTTGTAATATATTCTCCCTTTGGGTATTCGAATGTAACCCCACCTCTCCTTCTCGCACATCCATCCTTCTTTCCACAAGGACATAATCTTCAAAGACTGCAAAATGAGTCTTGTCCCTCACATAATCTGCATCTGAGAACCACTGCAGGAGGCAAGAGGAAGCCACAGGCACACTACAGGAAGGAAACCATCATGATCCAATTGACCAATTTTCCTCTCCCTCATCATTTTTCAGCCATTGTACCATTAAAACTGAGATGTAGGCTTTGTTTCACGTTAACTGAAGGAGGGGCAGCACAGTTGCTGCCCCAGTACTGCCCAGAATACTTGGCTAGGGCAGACAAAGGGCTCTTTACAGTGTGTTAATCAGTCTATTTACTTTACCCAAAAAGTTCATTTAAATGTGTTAAATGGTTTGCAGAAATCTTTTAAAAAGTTACCCTTGAGATCTCATATGTTCTCTTCAAAGTGTGAAAGGGAGAACATTTGCAAATGTATATATATGCTATATGAACAATTGGACTTAAATGGCAGTAAAAGAAAATTTTCATTTTATAAGAAATTTATTATCCTCAAAATTTGATGTATACAAGTTTAATTAAAAGACTTCTCAGAAACCTAGGCTTTGTGCAGCAAAGCTCTCAAATTCTTTAGAACCAGTTAAATCAAAAAAAGATGAAAATAGAAAATATAGCCTTAGGAGTAAGAGTTGGACAACAGAATCTTTTTCCTTTGGCATGGAGATGAGGTGCCTGGAAAATAACTTTTTACAACCACACAGTGGAACTATCTTGTCCTGACTCCTCTCTCATACAGTAACAAGGCCAAAAGTGGTCAAAAAGTAAAATGATGCTGTTATTTGTTAAATTAATTATTGGTGATATTCTGGTTTTGAGTTCAACGTGCTAGGAAGTTGAGTTTCCAGTTGAGAATCATTTCTGGAGTAGTGTTTAAATATATGTGCAACAATCGTGCTCTGCGGGGGAGATACATCTCCTCTCCCATGGAAAGCTGAAGACAGCCTCTGGGTGACAGACACCACCTGGCTATTGATTGAGTTATTGGTAAATAAAAGCCATTTCTAACCAGAGGTCAGTTCTGCCAGACCAAGCAGAAGCTGTGCCTACACGAAAGACAGCACCACCTAGTGGGAGGAGAGTCACACAGGAATGGACGCCCATCGGGCTGCTTTCCAATCCTGCATTTGGACTTCTTTTCTAAGATTTAGGTGTGCATTGTGAATATATTGTTATTTTTTCGTAACAGACTTAACCATATGTCTCCTCTGAGCCCCAGCACTGTGTTTTGGAGTGGTTTGTTGCCTAATAATTATAATGATGGCCAATATTTATTGCGTTCCTTTTATAACCATGCTTTATGATCAGCTCTTTCCACTGGGCTTCTGTGTACAGTTGTGCAGGTTCCGCCCTGCGCAGGGATGCTTGGGTGAAGGGGCAAGGGGACTGAAATCCACTTTGTCTCCGCTCACTGATGTGAGTGCCCTGGTGAAGGGTTGTATCACCTGCAGGGGCTCAAAATTTTCTAAATTGCACAAAGATGCTGTCTAATGTAGTCTTGGTCATGTACATGCATTCAATCACATTTAATCCTCACAACATTCCTGCAAAGTAGATGTGATGTTATCACAGCCTTTTTTTCCAGGATGATGTAAAAGCCTTTTCACAGAGTTAAGTAAATCACCCAAGGTGACTTGGCTACTGAGAGAACGAGTCAGGATGTTAAACCATCCAGGTTTTACCGTATACTAGCGGCCTCCCAGAAGCGTGTGTGTGTTTACATGTAGAATCACCGCCCTCCCCTTTTCTATGCTGAAGTGAGGCACGTTGTGCAGTGTATCCCACTACAGAGTATCCCCTGCTCAAATGGCCCAAAGCAGAAGCAAGCTCAGCGCTTTCCCTGTGCCTGGCAAGTTTGATTGTAACGTCTGCTCTGTTCATCGATGTAAGCAACTCAACCAGGAGCCAAAGAAAAAGCGTATCAGGCACTGCATTGGGTAATCGGGGATCACCGTGCACCTCAAGAATTCACCTGCTACCTCAGCTTAACCTGTCTGCTTTCTGAACAGGCTGTGCATGTTCTTCCTTCCGGGTCCTGCTCATCTGTCTCCTGTCGAAAATGCCTTCCTTGACACCCCCATTTCAGCCTGTCAAAGTCCTTCTGCTTTTTTAAAGACTCTGCTTAAACCTTCCGTCTCCATCTCTGTGAAGTTTCCTAATCTTGTCAGAGCACATCTCTTTTTCTCCTTTATTAAGTACATATTTTCTGTTTGCCACATATTCTAATTATTCACATGCATTTCTGACATCAAGTTTTATCTGGCACCTCTGCGGACACAGGGTGTGACCCACGGGGTTTGCACAATGCGGGCATTCAACAAATGTGAAATGAACTGAGGGTCTGGAGACCTAAATGGAGAAACCTGCTGCTTCACCATATGTTTAATGTTCTCGCTTAAACTAAATGTCTAAATAAAGATTTCATAACAGAGAGACAAGCTGGGGTCTGAAGGCAAATTAAAAATACATTCTATAACATAATACATTTTTTTAATAAAGGCCCAGTGAGTAATTTAATTAGTGTGATTTGCCATAATTAGTTCCCAGGAGCTGAGTGAGTGAGTTACAGATTTGCAAATCCCTTGGTACCAGGCAGGTTATAAACTAGTTCTGAGTTAATTTGTAACTTTCACTTTGGCTATGCTTATCCATTAAGCCCGCAGGCTCAAGTCAGGCAGAGATTAAATAGAAGAGGAAAAAAAATAGAAAAGCTATTCAGGATACTTCTGAAAATAGTATAGAGTTTATTTTGCATAGAAGTAAATTAGTAATAAAAAAGAACTCAGAACAAATGTAACTATTATAACCTCTGCAGTGACTGTACAACAGTATTGAAATTTAACAACAGATATTCATTTAAAAAATAAATTAAAAATCCTATTCTTCAATCTTAAGGAGGTATTTTTTATCTAGAATTTTTCCCCATTACACTTTGAAATTATCAAAGAATACCATGTTGTTACTATAAAGTCAATGTATTTAAAGATAATTGGTAAAATAAATATGACCAGCATTTACTATTAATGCTGTTACTTGATTTTACCTTTCCATATAAAATATCATGAATAGAATTGTATAATGGATTTAAATTAATTAAGAAACCTAAGCCCTGGCCAGTGTGGCTCAGTGGGCTGGAGTGGCACGGGAACACTGGAAGGTTCTTGGCTGGGTTCCTGGTAAGAGCACAGACCTGCGTTGTGGGTTTGACCCTTGAGCAGCGAAAATTCAGGAGGCAACCTACTGAAGTTTCTCTCTCACACCAATGTTTCTCTCTCTCTAAAATCAATAAGCACATTTCTAAAAATTCAAAAAAGTAAAACAAGACTGGATATTTCACAGAGAAAATAGGAGATATAAGACTTCATAAAGCTTACAGATGGCAATGATTCAGTTGCCGGAACATCTACAAAAAGGAGGGGGTAGGCTCCAGGACATAAAATTCTAACCACGCATGCATAAGTTTCACTGAGAAGAAAAGGGTGACTCACTAAATAAAATAACTGTGGTTTACATGTGATCATGGGCTCAGAAGTTAGAAGGGCATAAATAGAAGATGGCAAAGATCCCTATCTTATGAATAAATGTAAAGACTAGAGATAATGCTAGGAAAGCTAAAGCCTCAAATTAACTGAGTTTCTGCAAATGAATGAATGAATAAACAAACAAGAACTAAAAATATAGAGAAAAAAATGTACAGGTCCAGAAAGAGAAATAGAAGGAGGAAAGAACGGTATATTTACAATTCAGGTGAATTCCAAAGAGCCTCTAGGTCAAGGCAAGTTACTTCCTTTTCTGTGAATCATTTCTGATCACAGAAATACTATGGGTAGCATTTGAAGAAGATAGAATGAAGGAGGCTTTGGATGGGTAAAAGATGACATGTTTTTTTTTTCACCTGATGCAAAACATAAATGGGTAGCCGTGGCCAGTGTGGCTCGGTTGCTTGGAGTGTTATTCTGTGAACTGAAAGTTCACGGATTTGATTCACATTCAAGGGCACATGCCTACCTTACAGGTTCAGTGCCCCATCAGGGCACATATGAGAGGCAACTGATTGACCCTTCTTCTTTCTCTGCCCCGCCGCCCACCCACTTTCTTTCTCTCTAAAAGCAATGACAATATTGTCCTTGGGTGAGGATAAAAAAATTGTAAGTGCATACTTTGTGAGCAAACTTGTGAATAACTTTTACCATTTGAACCTTGCTTTATTATTTATATATCCTTTAATTTATTCAACATTTTAAAGGTAATTTCTATGTGCAAGGTACTATATGGTTTTGGGTTTTTTGTTTTTTTTTTTACAAGAAACACTGGTCTAGTAAGTAGACATGATGATTTCTACAGTGCCTTTGGCAGAACCTCTCCTAGAAACCCTGGGGTTAAGATAAAAAAAGAATGAAGAACAGTTCATGGGCTTAAGACTGAATAAGCACACCCAAAGAAAATCTTAATAAAGGATTAATATCAATTTCACTCTGCATTGTTCAAGAAGTTAAACATGTTTATTAACATTTTAAATCAATTGCTACGATCATCAAATTTTAGGGTTTTCAAAACCTGGGAAGGAGAGAAGTATTGCAGAAAGAATTACAGTTGATATAGGGTGATAAAAATGACTAAATTACATAAATTTAAATGTATCTGAATAAAAAAGCAGAGCTAAAATTAAAGTGCATAGCATTGTGATGAGTTCACCTATCTGAAGTGAATCAAAAATTAGGTCTTAAGTTTTCTAACAGCTTTCAAGAGAAAGGAAAGAAGGCCATTTGCAGAAATACTTAATGTAAAACATAGTACTTGGTTCTAGAAGAGTAACACTTCTCGGTGTCAAAGTAATAATGAAAAAGACATCCAGACAAATAACAGAACACAAGAGCTAATGCTTTATCAAAAGACACAATCATGTCAATATGCTAAAATTCAACAATGGAATTGATCAAGGATATACTAAAATTCTACATTCCTCAATATATCAATCACATAAGTATATGAAGTAAAGATCTGACGTAATAGTCAATAATATGAAACAGTCAATGATTTCAGTTGTTGAATTAAATATGAGCTAGTCATGCAATAGCTAGTATTACAACTACAACTACAATCTTATGAAATATTAATAAAAGAATAGTTTTCATGCCAAAATAGATAATAGAAAGTTTTCTGGCTTGAACATGGGTATTTCCGCTTACATGTTTCTCTTTCTCTTTCTGGAAAATGTGCAAAAGCAACATGAAGAATTTTAACCGAAACACAGGTTCAGCTGCCTACCACAACAAAAGACAAACTTGTGAGGCAGGTGCTGGTGCAAAGAGTAAGAGGTTTATCCAGGTGCCGTGACCTGAGAGAATGGTGGAATCCTGTCTTAAAGACCCTTCCTGCCCAAGCCTGTGGTTCTTACAGGATAGGGAGGGGAGGCTTTTTATTTTCTATCCAATTATCTTACTAGCTTTTGACACACTCAGGTCCTGTTCATTTATTTTTTCTAGCTTTCAATGTGCTTGGCCATTATCCATTTATCTTTCTAAGCTTTCGGGGTGTTTGGGTCCTGTCCATTCATCTTTCTAGTTTTTGGTGCGCTCAGTGTAAGAACCTTCCACTGCACCATCCTGGCCAAATGAGAGACTCCCCAGCATTCCCTGTCTATGGCAGTGGAGAGGGGTGCTGCAGGACCCACCATCGGGCAGCCTGGGGATGTACAGCCCTCCGCTGACCTCCTGACACTGAAAATGGAGCCCACAAATCTGGGGGAGCTGGGTGCAATCCATGGGACAGCCCTGGGTCCTGGTGCACCCATGTCCTCTGTGCGTCCCTTGCGTGACCTGCACCCCTAAAATGGCCAGGCAGGCCTGCACTCCAACTGATGGCTGTCTATGGTAATAATTCCCCCCTTCAAAACTATGGACGCTTGTAATCTCACAAGGGTGAAACGAATGGAAGTCACATCTTCTGTAGTTTCTCCCTGCTGTCAAGGAATGTAGTCCTACCTACACCTAGGTCCAGAGATTATTGCTATCTACTATAGGAAGAAGTGGGTCAAGAATGGAGGGAAGCCCTTACAGGAGGGAGGAGGATTGCTGTCTTCAGAGAGCAGCAAACGCAGCACAAGATCTGCGTCCTCCTCCGGTGGCACTCACTTTATATGTGTGTAGTTGACCCAAGGTTTGATTCCTGTGAGCTTTAGGGAAGAGTGTGTTGTCAGCAGGACGTCATAGGGACTGGCCCATTGTTTGGCGTACTGCTGTTCAGGACCTCGAGTCTTCCATATCTTTAGTAAGACTCCATCTCCTGTCTGGAACAGGTGTAAGGGCTCCTAAGACAGATAGATAGACTTGCAATGAGCAAACTTGTGCAAAGTTGCTAGTGTTGGATCAAAATGTGGTACGTACTGATTTTTAATTCATGTTCTAAGTTTAAAGGGAGTATTCCTAAAAGAGAAACTTGCAGAGGTCTCCCATAACTATTTTAAAGGGCTTAATTTCAGCCTGCTTTGGGCATTACCCTAATCTGGAGCAAGGCAGTAGGGAGTGCCTGGTCCCATTTCAAATGTGTTTTCTGGCATATTTTCACCAGGGTTTCTTCATTATGTAGTTCATTTTCTCAGTCTTCCCCATAGATTGGGGTCTCCAAGATGCATGTAGTTTTCATTGTATCTGTAGTGTCGCTCCTACCTTCTGTGAGATTTCTGAAGGATGGTTTTTGAAGCTTTTTGACTGGCAAAATGGGAGCATTATATAGGGAAACTGGCATGGCCAAATTAACACTGATTTTAAGAGTTGCTGCAATACTAATTAAATTCCCTCTATAGCTTCCTTTTCAAGGGTGTATTATTTCCCTCCCTGGGATCTGTGCCCCTTCTTTTAAGTAAATTTTTATGGGTTGGATGTTAACCACCCTACCTCAGGTTCCATCAGCCCCAAAAGCTTAATCAACTGCTCAGGGATCTTAGGTGGGAAGAGTTCACCTGTGGGTCATTCTGGGCAAGTCAAGAGCACCTGGAGCTGAACATCATGTTCTAGTGAAACTCCTAAACATAACTGCTGCTCTCAGAGGGAAAAGTTATTTGTGCAGGTAATTTACAAAGTAAATTTCAACCCAACAATAAAATGGAGAGGTCTGGCACATAGAGAAAACTATGCGTAAGGTTTTAATCCCCAAGGTGGCATTCTACAGGTTGATGGAATGCTTGCTTTTGTAATTGTCCAGTCACTCAGTTACCAACACTGCAGCTGAACTTTCCTTGGTTAGTTTTGATTTTACTACTAAGCATGTAGCTCCCACATCTACAAGGAAGTCAATTAGCTTATTCCCCACAGTCGATTGTACCTACTGCTCCCATGAGTAAATAGTAACAGGTTGGGAGGTGTCTAGGACAGCCCCTGGGCCTCCTCATTCATCATCAGAGTCATCATTCCTTTCTAACATTTCTCAGCGAGGGTTTCTATCCTTCTTATTTTTCTTTTTGAACTTCAGGCAGTCCTTTCTCCAATGGCCTTCCTCTGCAGCAAGGACATTGATTGGTGCCCAGTGGGTTTTTCCCTTTTCCTTTCAGGCTGCGCCTCTCCTTCTGGTTTCCCTGCACTGTTCCTAACAAAACGGCAGGCTGCTTGCTTTACTCCCCTTGTTTCCTGGGTGTGGTAAAGTTTAAAGACTAGGTCCACCGGCTGGAAGGGATCCATTCCCAGTACCCTGTCTAAACTTTGGAGCTTCCTTCTGATATCTGGGGTACTTTGCCCAATAAAAATAAAAAATCCAGACACATTCTGGTGTCCATGGGTCAGCATCAATATGCTTTTGATAGATCCTTTCTATAAATTTGGGAGGATCTTCATTTGGTTTCTGTTGTATGGCCTGTATCATCATATTCAGCCTCTTTGGTTTATGTACCTCTTTCTTAAGCCCTTCTTCTATGAACCTTGCAATGTTCTAGAAAGGCTAGGTCCCCGCTATCCAGTCCAGTTGGACTCTGTCAAGGAAATTGCCCCAGCGGGGTTGGGGGATGGTCCCTTTGGGATTCTGTTGATGGAGGCGATGAGCGTCTTCCTTAGGCTAATCTATAACTACCCTCACCTTATCCGCCATTAGCAAGATGTTAAGGAGAGCCTGTACGTCTGCCCAGTTCAGATGGTGAGTGGCAAAAATGGAGATGCCATTTTTTGAGGATCTCCTTATATGAGGGGATAGATTTCTTCCAATGAGTAAATCTGAAGTGCAGTGTGGAATATGGGCACCATAGTAGCCAGCGGACTGGCTTTCCGGGTTTATTCCGCCTATGGAGCATTGTCTGAAAGGGAATTGTGCTGCTCCAGATAGGAAAGCTCCCTGGCCAAATTGGGCCAAATGGGGTGCCCTACCATGTTTCGAGGGGGAGACAATTCCTCCATCATCCAGGAGCGGTGCTGTTGTCCCCCTGGGCCCTCTTTCAGGGGTATGTGGCGGTGGGGGTGGTGATGGGGGAAATCTTCCTGCTGCTGATCCTATGTCCCCCTGGTTCAGGACATGGAAGGGACTCATTTCTTTATTTTCCTTTTCTTCCTGTGTTTTACTATCAGGGAAGGATTTTGAAGCCCCTGCCCTCTGCATCATTAGGTTGTTTCCTTTCTTTGCTGAATCCTTATTGTGTAAAGATATAAATGCCTGGACATTAAGGATTTTGTTCCATTTCCCTGATGTTGGCAAAACCATACCAACTGTATGATAATGTAGTAATTTAGGAAAACATTTAGGGGCCCTTTTTCGTGTAGTCTAAAGTATACACAGTCCAAGCTGTGTTACAATGGAAAACCAATTTCTTCTTTGTCATTGGGTCCTAGCTGTAGGATCAATCTGCTAAAATTTGGCCCAGTGGGCTCCCTTCAGGAATCAAAACCAAACAATCCCTGATAGCACAAAAGTATAAACCCAAAACCATAATAACAGAAAGACCCTAGACAAAGTAGGAACATATGAACAAAACTTGGATCCATCATGCCATTAGCCCAAATGAGCACTCACGAGCAAGTCCTATTATCTTATTTCCTGCAAACTGATACCACAAGCAGACCTGACTGGACCCAAATGGCATGAAGTCCAAGTGGCACAAAGCCTAAGCAGCAGACATAGCCTGCCAATCCGCAATGCAAATGGTCCTAACTGGACCCAACTGACACAAAACTCAAGTGGCAGAGACAGAAGACCCCCGGTATGCATACCAGTTCAACTTACACAGTCTTTCTGGCCCTCTGCTTCCCAGAAACCCATTTCCTTTCACCAGCCTAGCATTTCAGGAAGCTGACACCTTGAGAAGGAATGCAGGGAAATTCCCCGAGAAAAGCTCTCAGCAGCTCCTGGGAAGTCCCTACAGTTCTGCTCCAGGGTTGGCCTGACACAGGCAGCTGGGACCCCAGCCTGGGCCTGCCGGGAGTTACCGAGGTCCATGCTGGCCCATCAGCATTGCCAGAAACTGTAACTGAAACACAGTTTCGGCTACCTGCCACTACAAAAGCCAAAGGTGTGAGGCAGGTGCTGGTGCAAAAAGAAAGGTTTATTCAGGTGTGGTGACCTGGGGGAATGATGGATTCCTATCTCAAAGAGCCATGTCTTCTCCTTGCTCAAGCCATTGATTCTTATAGGAATAAAGAGAGGAGGACTTTTTTCTTATCCAATTAGATTTCTAGCTTTTCGATATGCTTGGGTCCTATCCATTCATCTTTCTTTTTAAAAAATTATTTATTTTTATAGAGAGGGGAAGGAAAGGAGAGAGGGAGAGGAACATCAATGGTGATGGTAGTTGTGTCTCATACATCCCTTATTCGGGACCTGGCCCACGACCCGGGCATGTGCCCTGACTGGCAATCGAACCAGCAACCCTTTGGTTTGCAGGCCCACACTCAATTCACTGAGCTACACCAGCCAGGGCCATTCATCTTTCTAGTTTTAGCACTCTCAGTGTAAGAACCTCCTCTTGCACCATCATGACCAATGGGAGACTCCCTGGTGCTCCCTGGCTCTCTACAGTAGTGTGGAGGGTGGGGCAGCAGGACCCACGTCAGGAAGCCTGGAGATGTTGCAGCCTCAGCCTGCCTCCTGGCACTGGCCATGGCACACACACATCCTGGAGAGCCAATTGGAGTATGCAGGGCACTCACTCTTGGATCCAGGCACACCTGTGCCCTCTATGCAGCCCCCAAGCCCACCCCTCCAGAGTGGCCCGTCAGGCCCAAGCTCCAATAGCTGCCTATGGTAACAGAATGACAAATAATACAAAACAAAACATAAATTGCATTTTCATCAAAACTAGACTAATATAATCTATAAACTCCTTACAAAAATTGCAAGGGCTACTAAAAGCATAAAGGTTAGAAATATTCGCAGGAGGATGTAAAAAGTAGTAAGTACAGAGTGACGAGAAGGCCTGATAGTGGCAGATTTTTTAAATACCAGCTAGTATACAGGGTGAGGCAAAAGTAGGCTTACAGTTGTTCATATGGACAATACTACGATAATTAATAAATAATACTACAGAATAAACTGTTTCAAGTACTCACAACTGTAAACCTACTTTTGCCTCACCCCATACACTTTCTAAAGGTGGAGAATTCCTGTTTAAAGTGAATTCTATAGCAAAAGCTATCACCTTTGATTGCAACAATCTGTGCAGCAACTGAAAAGAGCAAGGTGGTGGCACAAACCCTCTTGGATCTGATTTGGTTTAGGATAATGGAAAAGAAGCTACACAAAGAATCACATATGACTTGTAGAAGCTACAAGAAGCAGACTCTGTTCTCTTCTGGACATAGTTGGCTCAGGAAAATTCGATTTATTTATAAGTGATTAATAAACACGGAATGCTTATAGCATAAATATAAAAGTGCAATGAAAGAAAAGGAGAGCAAACATTTCCAACAGATGAATTACAGTCAACTGGGAAATGCTGCCATTGGGCAGGTAAAAAGTATGATCATATATTTTGTCACTAGGTAAAACAGTGACGTAAATTCACCTCTGATGGAAGACTGCAAAGTAGAAGTGCAAGCACTTAGTTGAAAAGATAAAAATAGGAGAAGATGAAATAAAAGCTTTCAGATTTCAGGAAAGAAGGGAGAAATAGAACAGCTGTCACAGAAAGGAAGATCAAATTTTAAAGACTTAGTGAGAGAGAATAGACCCTGAAGAGGGTAGAGTAAAAAAATTTGGGATAAAAATGAGAAAAGCAAATAAAACGGAATAAAAATGAGTAGAACACTGAAAAGGATAGTAGAGAGTATATACCCACATGTCTATGGATCTGTTCATAAACCAGTCAGATAAGCTCCAACAAACACAGTGCGGGGCCCTGAAACAGGAAGCTAAAAAATAGAGGCAAGCATTGAAAGACATATTTTTTTTAAATTTCTGAACTATAAGAAGATTTAAATATAAACAGCTATAGGACACATGATTTACCAGGGGGAAATGATCCAAGAAGTCAAGAGAGACATAACCTAGTCCCATCACTGGATTTTGAAATATAAAGAAAGAAAACTTTTCTTATGGTAAGAATAAAATAATAAAATAAAATGATAAGCCATTTGACATAATATTTCTCCAAAGCAACACATACAAGATACTCAAGGACAGAAAACAGCAATAAATTCAATCTTTTTTTTACTAAAAGTGGATGGGGAAATGCCAAGAAAGGGAAAAGGAAAAAGATTTTATCAACTTTCCTAGTAGAAAACTAACAGGTACTGTATAGAAAAATTGGAAATCAAGAGAGCTATGTAATATTATGAATATGAAGTTAAACACTAAATTAAAACTAAAAGACTTCCTAAATATCTAAAGAGCTACATAAAAAAACAGACTGTGTAGAAAAAGACATTTTTAAAACTCCAAAAACCTGAATGTCATATCATTAAACATAAGTAAGCCTAACTAATTAAGAAAAAGAATCAATTTTATACATTCATGGTGCATTCTTACCTTTCTTTCCATATTTTTCTCCTTTGTGTGTCTTCCAAAGAGACCCAAGGGAGCTGAAAGTCAATAGAGGAGAATGTATATCCAATAAAGTCTTCAAAACTGAAACAGAAAATTAAAGTGAAACAAAGAGTACTATGGAGGAAAATGAGACTGAAAGAATTGTCTGTTACTGGATAAAAAATGAATTTGTTCTTCAAGGAAAAAATTGGTACAAGATTTTTTGAATAAAGTACAGTGGGTTAAAGAATTATCAGCATAACAGTGAGAATGAGTTGCTAAAGTAAACAGAGATTACTTAAAAATTAAATAGTATATTTAATTTTTAATAAATATTTAATAGTATATTTATTTCTAGTCTGTAGAAAGTGCTATGGGAAAGTACAAGAAGTATACATCATGTTTTCTACTCTCCAAATTAGCAAAGAGGAAGCAGAAATTGAACTATTTCTAAGTTGTGTAGTACTAACTTTGAATACAAAGGAAATCAGAAAAAAATGAGAAATGAATGAGCTAAAGTTAGGGGTGTGCTGGTAATTCTTTTCCTGTTGGCTTGTTTTATTGAGATATGATTGACACAATTTTTTATATTTAAATTGTACAATATGATGATTTGATGTATCGTAAAATAATTACCACCATCTATCACCCATCACTTCATATTGTTACCTTTTTTGCTTGTATTTTGGTGAAAAAGCATATACGAATGTTAAATAAATGCATAAAAAGAGGTTCAACATCGATAATCCCTTAGGGCAATGATTTTCAACTGCTGTGCCATAATAATTAAAAAAAAATTTTTTTCAACCTCACCCGAGGATGTTTTGTTTTGTTTTGTTTTTTAACTGATTTTAGAGATAGAAGAGAGAGAGAGAGACATGGAAGTGAGAGAGAAACATCAATCAGTCGCATCCTGCGTGCACCCTTACTGAGGATGGAACCCCCAACCTAGGTATGTTCCCTTTCCAGGAATCGAACTTACAACCTTTTAGAGCCTGGGGCAACTCTCCAATAAACTGAGCCACCTGGTTAGGGCCCGCAAGAATTTTTAAAACATGCGTGAACTACCTGACTATTTAGTAAGGGGCACTGACCTCTTTTCCCTTAGACTGTCAAATAAAAAAATGACAACAGCCAACACAACAATAGCCATTTGATGTAATTGAATTAAAATTATATCTATTTCTTGTCAGATCAGGAAAAATTATAAGATTTTTTTGTATGCCACAGAATTTTTGTAATTAGTTTATATGTGCCATGAGATGAAAAAGGTTAAATATTGCTGCATTAGGGAAATGCAAGCTACAACCATGAAGAGACATAGCTATTGACCTGTCAGAATGTCTAAAATTTAAAAAAAAAATAGAGAAAACACCAACTGCTGGCAAGGACATAGAAAACTCATTCATTCATTGCTGGTAGGAATGTAAAATGATACAGCCAATCAAGATTATCAGTTTGATAGTTTTTTAAAAACTTAAACATGAAACTACCATAGAACCTAGCAATTATACTCCT
The DNA here is from genome assembly GCA_004027475.1 of Anoura caudifer. Lineage (NCBI taxonomy): Eukaryota > Metazoa > Chordata > Mammalia > Chiroptera > Phyllostomidae > Anoura > Anoura caudifer. Next base: position 103,514 of record PVKU01004855.1, on the reverse strand, counting down.
AAACATTTATACCAGAGAAATGAAAACTTATGTTCACTCAAAAGTCTGAACATGGATGTTCATAACAGCTTTGTTGGTGATAGACAAAAAATGAAAACCACCCAGATGTCCTCCCATGGATGATTGGTTAAACGAACTGTCGTATATCCAAACCATAGAATAATACTCAGCCATAAAGAAGAATAAACTATTGATACATCCAATAATCTGGATGACTCTCCAGAGACTTTGCTGAGTGAAAAAAGTGAATCTCAGTGGTTACATACTGTGTGATTTCATTTACAGAACATTTGCGAAATGGAGCACAGAGTGGTTGCTAGGGGTTAACAGAGGAGTGAATGAGAGGGAAGTGGGAATAGTTACCAAAAGGCAATATGACAGATCCTTATGATAAGGACAGTGTTCTCCACCTTCACTGTATAAATGTCAATATCCTGACCAAAATTAAAAACAACTTAGCACTAAATAATAGTCAAAAGAGCTGAAGCTTTCCATGTACAGCTATGATAAACTGCTTCTAATCTCATTTTACCTCCACTAACCACATTACATATTTATACCTGCTATGTGGTTGGAGGCTCTATATTTTTGTTTTAATGGAAATTTTAAGATAATTTTTATTTATTACCTAAAATATAAATTAAAACCAATATATTGATCTGAATGCCCCGGAACACTATCCTGAACAGCTAGGGGTTCTTGAACCACCTGTCAGGAAATGATCACCTAGTCCAATCATTGTGAGCTTTATAGATGGAGATATCGGCCAAGATCCAGAGAATTTGAAAGATCTTCCCAAGCTATAAAGCTGGTAAATTGTGGAGCAATATCCATGCTGACAGTTATATCCCTGCTGAAAGGCCATATAGGTGGGTATATGTGTTGGAAGAAGGAATATCTATATTTCAGTGGGAATGAGAACTGAATAGGCTGAGGAAGCAAAGACATATAAGGTTAGTTGACTATTCCAAATTATGAACAGGGAGAGGGTAATTTCTCAGCGTGTTCCTTGCAACATGCCATTTGCTACTAATAGCAGTTTACCAAAGGACTCTTTAGGGTCAATTCACTCAAGCCATATCCGTCAAGGTCAGTGAGTTCAAGCCTATGGAAAGAGGTGAGCAGGCATAATTGCTGGAGTAAGTGAGGACGCTGGGAGCCAATTTATTACCATTTTTGGCTTTCCTTGCTCCTGCCAAGAATATCCCAGAAACAAAGAAGAGGCCATTTAAGGAAGCATCACATGACTGCTGACTTGAGGGCAGCCCCAGCAGCAGCCCCTACAGCCCTCTGTGGAAGGGACAATCAGGGAATGTGAGGGAACTGAGGTGGGGTGGTCTAAAGAAAAGTGCTACTGCCCACCACTGAAGAGCAGTGGCAGTAGTTGTAAGCTTTCAGTGTTGCTGACATGGATTTAGTCATACCCATCATACTTCAGTTTTCTTAGACAAAATATAATCATAGCTGTCATTGTTTGCTTCTAATTTCTATAATTGTCTAAGGCATTCCCATCATACTGTAGTTCTCTTCTGCATCCTCTTTCTTGTAATGTACCAGAGAAATGAGTTGTTTAATGTGTTTGCCTCTCAGTTTCTTCAAGGGTTCCCACCATGTCCCTTACAACATCACAGCTACCCTGTGCTTTTAGGACATTATGTGAATTCCATTTAGCTTCCCCGTTTTACCTTGTTGACTGGTCCTGAGCTACTGTGGGTGAGCTGGTTCTACTTCCTGTTCAGCTGAATTTTTAACTGTATCTACATTTCTCCAGCATTTTCTTTTTCCCTGCCTACTCTCCTTCCTCCAGCTGCTGACAGCAACATACTGGTTCCACCCACCCCATTCCTTCTTTTGCTGCCCTTTAAGTAAGTCTAATGCATCCTTCAACTATTAACAATGCATTCAATAGCATTTTATGTCAAGTAAGGCCACATAATCAAAGTCTCCATATGCTGCTTTTCACTGATGTTAGTAATGACTTTTTATATGGCAGGTTGGCTCTTTTTGTGTTCTAGCCATTCCTGGACTAGATATTTTTCCCTCATGTGTACACATGTATGAGATATTCTAGCTGAAACTCCTTATTATTGTACTGTTTATTACATTTATTACCAAATGAATTTGCCAGGACATCTAAAATAAATTCTTCAGTTCTTCATCCCCTCACTAGGATAAGGTTGCCAAGATTACATTAACATCTCTTTATCACCACCTCCTGGTGACCGGACTGCATGGTTTATGAAGTCATCTTACCCAGCTTTCTATGGAAAACAGAGGCAATTTGGGATATTTTATATAGCTCTATATTCTAGGATTACATTGTAATGGAGAAAGGGCAAAGTGAACGTATAAGATCCCCAATACTATTTGTTACTACATTATACACTGCATGTTATATATTGCATACAAAGGACTTCTTGGGAATTAAAGCTGTGCTGACCTGAAATTTAGATGAAAATTTCCATGATTCAAGTATTTTTCTCAGCTATTTAAAGCATATCAATTTATATGCATAGCCCTAATAGAATATATAAAAGAAGGTTTGAAATTTATAAACTAAAAGACATTTTTAAAAATTCACTGTTATACATTTATAATAACTTCTATAGTGTTAATCAAAAATTTTTCAGGCCCCTGCCAATCTTTCTTTCTCTATAGTCATTACTATAGTTGTTCAAGTTCATTTCCTCTTCTGTCAGTCCTGAGTGTAAGCAACTCTTTAAACTTATTCTTTCATTACTCTCTTTTATTTTTCTCTGAAAGTCTTGCCTAGTGCTTCTAGTAAAACATGACTTTTTCCCAGTGTGCTTTCCTCTGGAAGTATCTTCTGTATAAGTGGGCTTTGAGAAATTCGAGGGTAGGAGGGAAAAGCCACTGAAACAACTTAGCTGTCTTTTGTTTTTTAATTATCAAAACAGGCCCTGGTCCTCGCTGGTGGGGCTCAGTTGATTGGGTGTCATCTTGTGAAGTGAAGGGTTGCTGGTTCGATTCCCAGTCCAGGCACAAGTCTGAGTTGCTGGTTTGGTCCCAGGTCAGACAAGAGGCAACCAATGGATATTTCTCTCACACATCAGTGTTTCTCTCTCTCTCTCTTCCTCCCTACCTTCTCCTCTCTCTAAATAAATAAATCTTTAAAAAGCAAACAGACAAACCCACAGATGCTGTCTGGTCAAATGCTTTTGGTCCTGAAATTACCCACACACCTGAGGTTCCCATGCATCTTAACACAGTGGACCCAACCTTCGGGAAGACCACAGATGGAACATCTGTTGGGTACTGAGATCTGCTTTAGCCCAAAGACCTTTGTTTCAGCTTCTGTGAGGATGTTAAATATTGGGCTCTGTGACTTCTGCTGTTCTTTTCTATTTCTAAGCACATTTTTTATTTGCTAATTTATTTCTCTCATCTATAATTTGGTTAATATTTATTTGTTTACTTTAAACTTTGAAACTCATTTTTTAAAATTCTTCTAAATGAATTTTTACCTGCCTTGTTGCTAAAACCAGAGATCTAGGAGTAACTCCTTCATTCTATCCTTTCCTTCTCCTCTCACTTCGAATCTAGCTGGGGACCTTGTTGGTTTTATCTTCAAATTACACAGTGAATCAGCCCACTTCCACTGCTGACCATTTAATTCAAGTGATTATCTTTCTTCACCATATTACTGCACTGGTTTCCAAAACATTTCTTTCTTCTATTCTTTTCCTGCCCCAATTTATTCTCCCAGTACCAACTGGAGCAGTCTTCTTTTTTTAAAGATTTTATTTATTTATTTTTAGAGAGAGAGGAAAAGAGGTAGAAAGAGAGGGAGGGAAACATCAATGTGTGGTTGCTTCTCACATGGCCCCTAATGGGGGCCTGGCCTGAAACCCAAGCATGTGCCCTGACTTGGATTCAAACCAGCGACCCTTTGGTTTGCAGCCCGCACTCAATCCACTGAGCCACACCAGCCAGGGCTGGAGTAGTCTTTTAAAAGTGTGTTTCAGATCATATCATGCCATATTTAAACCATTCCCATTGCATGATCTGCTCAACTCAGTCCTTGCCACCCTCCTTTTCACCCTTCTACCTCAGCCACACTCTGATCACAGAACTTTCCCTCCTGGCATTTTGCCCTCACTGTTCCCTTTGCCTTAGCCAGTTTTTATATGACTGGATCCTTCCTTCATGTCTCAACATAAATGTCACCTTCTCAGAATGTGTTCCTGTACTGTTAACCAGGTACCCGTCTATTACATAGCACATTGCTCATTCTTTTTAGGAAAAAAAATCACATTTAGTAATTTTATTTATTAATTAGTTTACATGTTTACTGCATGTCCAGCCACTAGAACAAAGCTTTTTAATGGCTGAGACCTGTCAATCTGGTTTACTGATAGACCCTAGTACCTATTGCAGTTTCTGATGCAAAGTAGGCAATCAATATACATATGCTTAATGAATGATTATTTCAGTTTTTTCTGCTCTTTATCCAGTTATTTTAAATGATTACATACTTCACCTCCAAATTCTGAAGTCCCTTCTGTAATCTAGCTATTGTCTCCTCTCCCATTTTATCTTGGTTATTTTATTTTACTTAATTTGTTATTTAACATTGGATAAAAACTAGTTAAATTACAGTATTAACATTTATGATATCCTTTCAGCATTTTCAACTTTTTTCTTATACATAATTTTATCTATTTCTAAATTCTGTTATTTATTTTTAAAATAATTATTTACCATTTTGTTAGTATATTGTTACCCTCTGTACAAATAAATGCTTATTTATTAGTCTCATAAAATAGTTTTCATCACCTTAAAGAAACTGAGTTACAGCCCAATTTAGAATGAGGTTCCAAACCCCATATGAGAAACACATTCATCTGGTTAAGGACACTTTTTGGAAGTATTCACAGCATACAGAGAGAAGACAGGAAAAAAATCCAAATTCCTTTAAACATTCCAGTTATGAGTGGAGGCACAATTGTTGGATAATAATCAAAGTATTCGAATTTTAACACATCAGTCTGTTCTAAGAGCCAACTTGAGCAAATTGATTTTCTTTGTTGCCAAGTTTGAGAGAGAAAAGAATACTCCCTGAGTGGAGATTATTTTCACCTCTGCTTCCTGATCATGAGAACTAAGGGAAAACTGGCCAAGGCAGCACCCGGCCCCTCTAGATTTCCAGAAATGAGCCCCTCATGCCCTGAAAATGGAAGGCTTTCTTCCTCTTCAGTCATTTGGTCTCATGCCGCTCTCGTAAAGGTTCCCTCAGCATAGCTCCAGAGCAATACATTCCAGGGAAACATTTTAACTGCTAACTTTGGTAAGGTCCAGCCCTTCACAAAAGAGCCTTGTACAATTAAAAAGCAATGGAAGAGGTCTTAACTCTTCTAGGTACTTAATTTTGGAGAAACAAGCTCCTTTTAATTGGCTAGGCTAGAAGTCCTGCAGAGCAAAGTGTGTAAAAGATGAAATCCAGATTTTAGCTCTAAGTCACCTGGCCTGCTAACTGCATTAACAGGACTTCACAAGATCTGTCTCCTTCCTGATGATTCAAACACTTACTGCTCTGGGAACTCTCTTCCAACTGAAAATATGGTGCATTTGATGCCCCTGCTACTTACATTAAAACAATCCCAAAGCCCCTTCTGATAGCACCGATTCAAGGTTGGAAGCTAATTCTACTGTCACCAGCCATAGAACTAGCTAGTCCCTTCATACCAAGTCCCACCCCTCTGCATAGGAATTGGCTCAGAAAACCTGCACATTTTCCCACCACATAGAACTGTTTAGCTATACAGTACCTTAGCCAGGATTAGCTAAGTCTATTAGCTATCATGTCTTTAGCAAATATAGTACAGCAAAAGCCTGAAACTCAAAGTTCCACCAAATGAAAGCACATGCATCTTTTATAATCACATGATTCTGCATTCTAGAACACCCCCCACAATGATGAAAATTCTTAGAATGTGGAGGGACAGGGAACAAGGATTGTGACCTCATAAACTTCTATTCATCTAAATTCCAGGGATGATTTCAGCATTATCTGGTTTGAAAAATAGGATACTGCCCTGATTGGTGTGGCTCCCTAGGTTAAGCATCATACCACAAAGTGAAAGGTTGCAGGTTCAATTCCCATTCAGGGCTGGGTTGCAGACCAGGTCTCCTGTTGGGGAAGGGTGAGAGCCGTGCCAACCAATTGATGTTTCTCTTGCACATTGATGTTTCTCTCTCTCTCTTTCTCCTGTCCATCCCCTCTCTCTAAAAATAAATAAGTAAAATCTTTCAAAGAAGAAAAAAAAAAGAAAAAAAGATATTTTCTCCCAATCCTAATGTAGTTTCCTGTATCTAATCCAGTGTGTCCAGATAAGTATGTCACTTTTGTAGAAGCAAATGGTGTATTAGACAATTTGTTCTAATTAATAGTTTCTTTATATTTATGTATATTATATATATATACCCATGCATATGCATATCTTTAAAATGCCATTAATAGATGGACATTTGTGTGTGTGTGTGTGTGTGTGTGTGTGTGTGTGTGTGTGTGTATACCTTTTGTTCAGAATTGTCATTGTGGATGATTTAATACTAGAAGTTGGAAATTGTAATGGAAGTTATGGTAAAGTCTAATCTTTGGGTAATCTGAACTGGAAAGATTATATCCCATGGCTCATGTTTCTAGGGACAGCTATCCTAAATGAAGAAGAGGTGCATACAATTAAACTAATCTATTACTCAGTGTTGGTTTATAGGGTTGCTGTAACAAAATACCACAAACTGAGTGGCTTAAATAGCATAAAAGTATTACTTCACCTGTTGAAGGCTAGAAGTTCAACATTAAGGTGTCAACAGGGTTGGGAGAATTTTATCTGGGCCTTTCCCCTAATCTCTAGTGGCTTTCTGGCAATCTTTGGTGTTCCTTGGCTTGTAAAAGCATCATCCTGATCTCTGCCTTCATCCTTGCAGGCATTCTCCCTGAGTGCATGTCTCTGTGTCCAAATTTCCCATTTTATAAGGGCATCAGTCATATTGCACAGGCCCACTCTGATGACATCACCTCAATGAATTACATCTGGAATGACCCAATTTTTTATTAGAGTCGTTTTCTGAGGTAGTGGGGGTTAGGACTTTAACATATGAATTTTGGGGGAAACATAATTCAATACATAACACTCAGAGGTTTTACATGTCTTCAACTAACTATTGTAAAATTATTCCACAAAGTGATTATACCAATTCACTCCCACCAGCAGTGTATGAGTGTTCCTGTTGCTCCGCACCTTGCTAACACTTGGTATTGTCAGTCCTTAGTTTTTGTCCATAAGATGGGGGTAAAATTATAATTAATTTCCATTTACTTAATTATTAGGGAAGTTAAGTCCTTTCAGATTTATTGAGTGCTCCCGTTGCCATTTTTGTCAATTGCCTATCAGTTTCTTTTGCCTTTTTTCTATCATTTTCACTAAAAATATATGTAGTAAGTGCCTATTATGCCCCATGTACTATTTTAGGCACTTGAGCTATGGTAGGACATAATTTCCATTCACATACGGCTTATATCTGGAAAGAATTATACAAAAAAATCAATATAATTGGCGTATAAGAAGATGATAAGGGCTGCGAAGAACTCAAGCAGAGAAGAGGGTAAGGAGTGCCTTCGTGGTGACTTGCAATTTGAAATCTTATGACCAGGGTAGGCTACATTAAGAGGGCAATCTTTGCAGAAATTCTTGTAAGATGTGAGAGAGCCAGCCATGTGCCCAACTGGTGGAAGGGTTTTTCCACAAAAGGGTTAGAGGAGCGGCTACCTGAGCTGGGGAAGGGGAACAGGAGATTAGGTCTGAGAGATGAATGGAAGAAAAGGCAATCTCTCGAAAAATCGTGGGAGAATTTTGAGCAAAGCACTTGCTAAAAAAATTATTCCAGCTATTAGGTTGAGATAATAACTAAAAATTAATGGCAATCATGTGTGTGGGGCTTTGTTCCGTGCACTGAGCCAGGCACTTTACATATATCAACTGACTTAAGATATTCCAATTAGGAAGGAAGGAATGGAAGCAGGGAGACCTGTTCTGGTTATTCTTATCTTTCTATTTTGTAGAATTTCCTTATATATTCTAGGTACCACTTATCTTTTGGTGATTGATTACATGTGCTTTCAAATATCTTCTCCCATTTTGTGGGTTGTTTTACTATGTAAATTATGAATGTTGCTATTTAAAATATATATTTCTTTGTACATGTGTTTTCTCTTGTTCTGGTTTTCTCTCATTAACTTTTTAGTGAATGCCTTCTTTAACTCCAGTCACCCACAATTTTTGGTTAGTCATTTCCTCATCTCTGTTACCGTTACATTTGATAGAAACCCCTTTCGGAGAACTAAAATTGCCAATCAACACATGTCTTCATCACTGTTCTGTGAATTCCAGGATGTGATACTCTGCCTTACAAATTACGTCCCAGTAATTAACGTGCTCAATAAATGTTTGTATAGGTAGGTGGGGAAAAGTGGTCCGATATCACTTCGCCTGGGAAAATGCGAAAATGGATGATGAGATTCAGTGAGTGAAATGGAAAAGAAAGGTGTTGGCGATGGGAAACGCAACTGCACACTGATAATGCTTTGGCTCAATATACCGAGAATATTGTACGAACCTTTGCAGTTAAGAGCTCACCTAGATAACAGCTCCACCACCACTTTCATTTCACTACGACTACAATGTGTAAGGAACGTCAAGGAGGTCGCCAAAGTTTAAACAGAGTGCAGGATACTAGAACGACTACGTCTAAGATTTTGGCAGCTTGGAGTATTTCCGTCAACCTGTGGGCAACCTGTCAGGGGTGGAGAGGATAGGAACGAAAACAGAAGACACCTAACACAACCCTCAACCCCAGTGCCGGAATAGATGCTGATGTACTCATTGCGCGTGCGTCAAATTTCCCTTTCGGAATGGGCGGGGCAAAGGCCGGGCCTTGTGGAGATCCTGAGGGGGAGGAGCCAAGCTGTTTCCAAGGTGATGTATTGGCGGCCTCGGTGGTGGATTGAGCGGGTCTGAGCGAGGTTCCCAGAGGGCTTCGCGTACTCCGCTCTTCGGCGCTGTCATGGCGAGCTTGCTGAAGAAGGTGAGGCTAATGGAGGTCACTGGCGGAATTTAGACTGTGGGGTAGGGACAGCCCGATAGCTCCTCGTCCCGCGGGTGGTGGCTGGAACTGGCGCGGCTTGCCGGTGCTTTGGGGCGCTCGTTCTTCTCTGCCCTCAGCGGCAGGAAAAAAGCTCCGAACTAGCGGCATTGAGAGACCGGGAGCTGGTTTCAGGCCACTGTTATCTGGAGTTTTGCTTTTTCTTAGCATGGTGGACGCGCCGAATTGTAAACAGTGTGGTCGTTTTTGTTTTTGAACAGACTACTGGCCTTGTGGGCTTGGCGGTATGTGAGAGTCCGCACGAGGTAGGTACCTCTTTCTTCATTCCAGAGTTCCCAAGGGAGCATAGAACCCCGCGACCTTGTTCGTCCACAGGTCAAAGGAATACGGACATTTCTAGGCAGAATTATCCCTCATCGTGAGCTCTAGACAAGAGTGGTCTACTTTGTTGATCCGGTGCCACATTTTTTTTCTTTTTGTCATTACCTTTTCTTCGGCCACTTTTTTTGTTGACCTTTTCTGTGGCAGTTCTCGGGGCTACACTGGTTGGTACTTTTGTGGTTGGTACTTTTGTTAGTGTCCCAACACTGTATCTCCCAAATCTGTATCTTAATTTTTCTCCTTTTCCCCTGCCTCACCTCTTCTGCTTAGGTGCCCGCGATTCCACTTAGACTTACCAAAGGTATCGCTCTAGCATTTGCCTCTTCTGTCATCACTTTTCCTTTTTAGTAGTTCTTTCCCTTCGTATTGATGTGCTTCCACCTTTAAAAAACAAACAAAAAAACCCTCAAAACAAAAATATCTCCTTCGATCCTTTTCCTCCCTCCAATTACCACACCATTGTTCTTCTTCCCTTTACAGATAACTCGTTATCTGTACTCAACAGTTTCCAATTTTTTTAGTTTTGTTTCAAAATTTAAAAAAAAAAATTGAGTTACAGTTTACAGTCAGTATTATTTTGCATTAATTTTTGGTGTGCAGCATAGGGGTTAGAAAATCATATGCTTTACAAAGTGTTCCTCCTGATATAGTGCCCACCTGGCACCATACCTATGGAATTTCCTATAACCATCCTGTAACTACCCATCTGTACTTCTCAATCCCTTCACCTTTTTCACCCAGTCCCCCCCCCCCCCCCCCCCCCCCCCCTTCTGGCAACCATCATAAATTTAACCAAGGAGGTACTGAGAAAATGATAAGACAGTGAAGAAAAATGGAAGAAGATGCAAGTAAATGGAAGCTTTTACTGCTTTATGAATAGGAAGAATTAATGTTTGTTAAAATGTCCATACTATCCAGTTTCTCTTATTCTCCTTTGAACACACTCCAGTCAGGCTTGGCCATGGTGTGTTTTCTTTTCAAGGTCACCATGCTCTCGGTACTACTAAATTCAGTGGTCATCTCACATTTCTCATCTTACTTGACCCAGTAGCAGCATTTGACACATGTGGCATCTTCTCCCTCAAGCACTTTTTATACTGTGCTTCAGGACTCTCCCTGTTTTTTACCCCTGTTCTTTTTCCCTTCTCCCTTTTTGGTTATTCCCACTTCTAAATTTTCATATTCCCACTTCTAAATTTTGATGTTCTAAGACTTAGTTTTTTGACCCTTTCTCTACTTTTATTTGCTCTTTCATGGTACCTGGATCTAGTTTAGTGATTTTAAGTACTACCCTATACACTAATAACTCTTAGATTTCCATATCAAGCACTGACCTCTCCCTTTGTGAGAGCGTTGTGTATTTAATTGCTTAGTGGACATCCTCGCTTGGATGTCAAGCAGGCAACTCAAACTTTAACATGTCCAAAATTGGATTACTGATCTTAAAACCTGCTCCTCTCTCAGGCTTGCTCATCTCAGTGAATGGCAGTTCCCTTCTTCCAGCCACTTAGGTCAAAAACCTTGAAATCATCTTTAATTTCTTTTTTCTCTCTCACACCGCATTTGGTACTTCAGTAAATCCTCTGTGTTTTCCCTTCAATATATATTCCTGTTTTGACCACTCACCACCACCTGTGCTAGTAACCTGTTCTCAGCCACCATCACCACTGCTAAAGATAATTGCACTTGCTTTCTAACGGCCTCTCCGTTTGTCACTGCCTTGGTCATTTTTCAACCACAGCGGAATCAGCCTGCTAAAATGTAAGTTAAGACATGTCACACCTTTCCTCAAAACCCTCCTGTGGTATTCACTATGGATAAGAGTCCTTAGTATGGCCCTCCATCTCACTAGTCAATAGACTGTCTCTTGTTTTTTGTCTGTCTTTGTTTCAAATGTAGGTTTTCATGAAGCCAGCAGTGTTTTATGGTTCTGTTCACTGCTAGAGCGATGACTGTCACATGGTGTGTGCTCAGTAAATGTTTGTTGAGCGATTGTCATGTACTCATTATGAGTTCATAATGACTTTAGATTCATTACAGATTCATTACAGCTTAGATTCAAAAACTGAAGTCATGGTTTTTCATTTCTAAATGTTTCATGCACTGTGGGTTGTATTTTTCTTTTCTTTTTTTAAATTTAATCTTTCTTGTAATTTTTTCCATTACCATTTAGTCCCTTTGTACCCCCTCTCCCCTAGAAATCACCATACTGTTGTCGGCATCCGTGAGTCCTATTTGCTCAATCCCTCAGCCCCTCACCTGCCTCCCCCGCCATTAGCTGTCATCCTTTTCTCCATCTATGAGTCTGTCCCCATTTTCCTTGAGAATTATCAGAGTCTTCTTATTCCCCAGGCTGGGAATTTGGACATCATAGTAGACACTTCTCTTATTCTTGAGTCTTTATGTTCATTCCAGTCATGAATCCTGTTGATCTTTTTCTCTAACACCTCTCGAGTCTCACCTCTCTCTCCTTTCCCTACTGTTACTACCACAGTTAAGTCCCTTGCTCTTGTTCAGAGAATTGCAGCAACCTTGCTGCTGGCCTTTCTGCTAGTTCCTTTGTTTAATCCTTTTTACTCACTACTGCCAGACTATTTTCTGGAAGCATAGAGCTAATCATAAACTATCCCTAAATCTTTTTATTGCCCACAGAATAAAGCTCATATGTATTAACTTGGAATGCCAAACCACTTAAAATCCTTTTCTCCAGCCTTACCTTCTAAGCATTTCCTATGTGTCCTATGTTGTATTCATGTGCTGTCTTATAAAAATACAAGTCATAAATGTAAGACATGTTTGTTATTTTCTAGGGGTCATGTTTTTCAATAAGAATAAGGTAAATTTAATATACTTCATCTAACACACCAAGAATATTATCATTTAAATATATAGTTAGTATAAAAATTGATATTTTGCACTTTTTTCATACTAAGTATTCAAAGTTCAGTGTGTATTTACACTTCTGCCACAACTCTGTTCTGACTAGCCACATTTCAAGTGCTCAATTACCATATTTGGCTGGTGGCTACTCCATTGGACAACACAGATCAAGAAAAATAGAACTACATACTGATTACTTTATGTTCCCTGTATTTTCTATCATTCAGTCCTATATATGTGGTCTGTGTGTAAAATCGCCTTTTTCAATGTCTTTAGTTGTCCAAGTCCTACCATCCCTCTGGGTCTATCTGCTTTGCTGCCTTTTCTGTGACCCCTTCTCTGATACCTGCTGAAGTGACTACTTCCCCTGTGGGATAACAATGCTAACATTTAATGAAACCTAATGAGCTCCAGGTGCTGTTGTAAGTTATACAATACCCTATGAAAAAGATATATTAATAACCTCATTTTAAAACTCAGGTCTCTTAAGAGGCCCTTCTTTTGTCATTCCTTTTGCTAAAATTAAAAAGAAATGTGGCTAAAAAAACCCCCACACAATTCATATTATATGTTCTTTGTGGCAGGCTCCACATTAGGATAGTAAAATACCCTCTATTATGGAATATCTTATTCAAATATAAAATAATGTCTAAATATGCAGTCCACTTTTTAAGTGAAGTAATTCTTACAGGTCTTTAGGGTTAGTTTGTTTACGTGTGTGTATGTGTGTATGTGTATGCACCTATTGATTTTATACAATTAAGCTAAAACATTTCAAATAAAAAATAAAGAAACAATAAGAATAAGGAAAAGTAGATTTTTCCTAAATTGTAAAAGAGATATGGCATAGATATGAAGAAATTGCAGCAAAAGTTAAATGCTTTTTTTAAAAAAACAGTTGTCTTTTTTTTTTTTTTTTTTTTTTTTACCTGTAAGACTTTTTAAAATGTTCTGTTTAACCTTTGGTGGTGTTTTAAAATGGAAATTTGTATGATTTGCTTTTCAGAGGCTAAAAATATTGTACACAAAAATACTTGATGTTCTTGAGCAAATCCCTAAAACTGCAGCATATAGAAAGTACACAGAACAGATTACAAATGAGAGGCTGGATATGGTTAAAGCGGTAAGTACCTGACTTAATTTTGTTTTCTTGGATTTATGGTATCCAATGAAACTTCAACAAAATTCATTTGCTTTTTTTTTTTTCTATATTCCACACTTTCTTCTTATTTGTATTCTCCTGTCTTCCATGCTTTTCTTTCATCCTTTTTTGATGTAGACACCGGCTAGCAGTGTCCGTATCATTATGGATGAAAGAAAACATACACACAGACTACCGAGTCTGGTGGAGGAAAAAAGATGACAGCGTGGCTTTTCTCTCAAGGGGAGCAAAAGCTGCGGCCTCTGCCATGACAGGCCTTTATTCTATATCTCTCCTCATATTACAAGATGGTCCTCACTCACTATGTCCCTATAACAAAAGGAGCCAATGCCCCTACTCACATCATAGAAGAAGGATATTAGCAAATGAAAAGGCAAAAGTGATTGAGCCTTCACACTGGTCCCTGCAATGCTCAGCATGGATTTTCAGAAGTTATAGTAAGCATTTGCAGGGTGAGGGGGTTTTTAGCAAAAAGCAGCTTAGGTATATTGCAAATCTGATTACCCAGGAGAGAACCTGTCTGTGGGTGTGGGTCCTGTGCATCTCCAAGTGGGAGCTGGGCCCACGCCACGCAGAAGGATCCGCCACACTTTTTCCCTTTCATTTATCAAACTCTTGTTTACTGAGTGCTTTATGTGAGCAAGGGCCTATTAAATACTGGCAAAAAAAAAATAAGATCAAGTGCATTACTTTCTCAGATACCCTTGAAGTGTACTTAACTTGTTTCTATTTTAAAAGAAAAAGAAAACTGTATTTTTATATTTTTCTTTACTTTTGCCCTTTTTCTCTTCTCTCAGAGCAATGTCAAATGAATAGTTCACTGTCATTACTTTCACTTAATAGTCCTAAAATTCTTTTCTCTGACCTGTGCTATTTCAATTGCCTTTTAACTGATTGATCCATGTATAGTTCCATTCCACATCATTGTAAGTCCTATACTGCTAATAGAGTGATTTTTTTTTCAGTATGTAAATCATGGTGTCTTTCAGCTTAAAAACTTTACTGTGGTTTCCTGTGTAGTGTTTTTCAAAGACAGTTTATAGATTTATGCTGAGCTGGCGGTATGAAACTCACCTGGCTATCTTAATCTACATGACTTTGATGTACAACCAGGATTAGGAACCACTGGCTTACATGATAAAGTCCTTAGCATAGATGGCAGGCTCCCCAAGGTCTGACTCTAGGTTATCTTCCCAATCTTACCATCCTGCTTTGTGCCTTATACTCAGCAATATACCAAACCTCTGACAGTTATGTGAATTCCACCCAATTGTATTTCTGTGTTCTTTTTTTCCCCCCTCCTCTTGCTGGAATGCCCTTCCCTTATCTGCGTATCTGGCAGTTTTTACGGAGTCCTCAAGATCCATTACTTTTTTTGTGAAATCTTTTCCTGCATCCCTAAGTAAAGATTGACAGCTTCCATGCTTGTAATGTACCTATCACATTTTGTTGTGTTTCATTTATGTCTCCTCTGCTAGTACGCAAGCTGCTAGTGAATGATGATTGCACCCATCTTGTATCCCAAGAATTTAGGATAGTACCTAGCACTTATATACGGTCTCTCAGAAATGTTTGTTTATCCAAAGGGCTAAAAACAAATAGGTTTTAACAACCCCTTACACTTCATAATAATTATATAGCTGATTCCTGTTTTTGGTTAAATTACCACAGATTTTTAACCCTCCTTAGAGCTACACAGAGTTTTAGTGAATATTATTAATGATTGCAAAATATCTATTGACTAAGCCTAAAATGGAAATGAAAAAATATTTTTTCAGATTCATCTAGGGAGACGGTAATAGCATTGTTATAAAGCACTGGTTTGTGGCCTGTCTGAAGTTTTCATCTCCTCTTTCATTCCTTATACTTATTTGCTAAATTACTGTTGGCATGTGGCCCATTTCTCTGTCTCAATTTCCTTATCTATAACTGGGGGTACTAATACCTATCTTGAACATTTATTGTTATGATCAAATGAGGTGATTTATATGAAGTGCTTAACACAGTTGCAAGCATATATTGAGCATTCAGTACATGGTACCTTGTTTAGTTTAATGGCATTAAGTTATTGGTAAATGAAAGTCACATTATTGACTTGCCTTCAGTAAGACAAATTTAGAATTGTTTTTCTAACACTGACTTTTCTTGAGTTGAAAGTATTATTGAACATTCTTTGGATTTGTAACCTTCACCCCTCCTGGGAAACCAGCTTCCCTCTTTTGTTTTTGATTTTTGGCTTCAAAGCTCAGTTAATTCTGAATTAAACAACCTTTTTCAAACATAATCATCTGCTTTCCCCTGTTCCTTTATAACTATTCTTTATTCAAGAAGCGCTGAATGCTGGTTGTATGCCACATGTTGTTCTAGGTATGACAGCTAGTGCTTACATGACAGTGAACCACACATCAAAATCCTGCCTCCTCATTAATGATGGGAGACAAAATAAATAAATAAGTAAAATAAGTAAGTGAATAAAGAAGTGCATTATGTAGTATGTCAGAAAGTAATAAATATAATGAAGGAAAATTTAAAAAGGAAGATTTTGTTGCAGGGTAATGAGGGATGTTTTAATATGTATTAGTTTCCTATGGCTGCAGTAACAAATGAGCACAAACTTGGTTGCTTAAAACAATAGAAATTTATTCTCTTAAATTTCTGGAAGCCAGAAGTCTGAAATCAGTATCAGAGGCCCACATCAAGGTGTTGGCAGGGTTGCGTTCCCTTTCATTCCTCTGCCAGCTCTGGTGGTTTCGGCATTCCTTGGCTTGTGGTGCATCACTCCGAACTCTGCCTCTGTGGTCACATTACTTTCTCCTCTTCTGTGTGTAATTTACCTCTGTCTTTGTGTTATAAGGACACCTGTAATCATATTTAGGGCTCACTGAGATAATCTAGGAAAATCTCCCAATCTCAAGATTCTTAATCACACCTACAGAGTCTTTGCCATCTAAGGTAACATTCACAGGTTCCAGGGATTAGTTCAGGAATAACCTGTAGGGCGGTTTTCAGTTTACCACGGTACGAGTGGTCCTCCCTAAGGCGATGATATGCAAAGGAAGACTTGGATAGAAGTGAAGGAACAACAAGCCATGCAGATACACCGGGTCAGCCGGCAGATGCCTTGCAGTTGCATGCCAATTTCTGTAGAGAATATCTTTTTTTTTTCTCCCTGTTTTTTATTTCATTTATGGGCCCCAAACCCACCCTCTTTACATATATTTATGTGTGTGTGTATATAGGACATGGTTTTTGGCTTTCAAAAACTCAGTCTGCTAGAAAATAGGTAAATATATGTCATTGGATCTTCTAGGTACTGTATTAGCATTTCTTTTTTTTTTTAAATAACCTTTTATTGAAGAATAGTGTACACAAAGAAATGTGCAGAAATCATACGTATAGAGCTTGATGAATTTTCACAAAGTTATAGCACTTGTGTTAACAGCAAATCAAAAGAGAGGACGTTTCCAGAACACCAAAGGCCTTGCTTCCTTCTGAGTTACTGCCTCCTAAAAGATGACAGCTCTTCTGACCTCTGACAGGTTTCGAGTGGAACCGTCAGTATCTACTCTCTTCTATGTGGTTTCTTTCATTAAATACTACATTTGAAAGAATCATCTATGCTATTGTTTATAGTTTGCTCGTTCTCATTGCTTTATAGTATTTTACTATATTCAAATACTGTAGTTCATTCTATTAAATGCGGTCATTTGGACAGTTTGTAATTTGAGGCTGCTTTGTGCTTCTTGGAACATTCTTGAACATGTCAGTTGGTTAACATATTATGCATTTCTGTTTGTTTATACCTAGGAGTGGAATTCTGGGTCATAGAGTAGTTATTATTTTTTATGCTAATGGTGTCAGAGGAAATATAAGTAATACTAAGAAAATAAAGTGGTATTTTAAAATCTGTATTTTAGACAGACTGAATTAGGCATCATATTTCTTCTCTTAATAAGCATGTAAATATATGTTTAGTGTTTTTTTTTTTTTTTATATTTTATTCATTTGTTTTTAGAGAGGGGGAAAAGAGGGAGAAAGGAAGAGAAACATTGATGTTCGAGAGAAACACTGATTGGTTGCCTTTCTCATGCCCCCAACTGAGACCCAGCCTGCAACTGAGGCATGTGCTCCAACTAGGAATCGAATTGGCAACCCTTTGGTTTGTGGGATGATGCCCAACCCACTGAGCCATACCAGTCAGGGCTATGTTTAATACTTTTTAGTATTAAGATAGAAAAGCAATAAAATAGACAGATTAAATGGGTTTCCACCAAATACCTGGTAAAAATTAGTAAGGATACGATGAAAGAAAAATTAATTACATTTGTTACAGCAAGTACATTTTTTGTATATGAGTTTTTAAAATACAGGGTATTAAAATATTCAGATACTGTGTTTCTTTGTTTAAATATTTTTTCTGTTGTTCTTTTTTCCCCTTAAATTATAGGAACCAGATGTTAAAAAATTAGAAGACCAACTTCAGAGTGGCCAAATAGAAGAGGTGATTCTTCAGGTAAAAAAAAAGTTGAATATTTAGATGTTTAGCTTTAAAAGTTCAGAGACATAATGAATACAGGCACAAAACTGACATTCCAGAAAGAAAGGAAAACTAAATTTCTTATATCAACTCACCAAATATAGTCTAATTACATGTAGAAAATACTCCTAATGTGTATGTAAGTTAAATATCATTGATTATAATTTGAATTTACAAGGCTTCTGTTAGAAGTTTGATACTCTTTGAATATAAGGGGCATGTTCTTGTTAGCCTTACCTTGGTCCAAATGAATAACAGTATTGTTATTTCAGTAATTTTATCTTTTTAAATAATACTTTTAAGTTTTAATGGCTTGGTAAGAATGCTGTAATTTTTCATTAAATTGGGGGGAATGATGCTCCCCCTTTTTTTTAGTTGTGCATTTGTTTCCCCAATTATGAGTAAGGTTACACTTTAAAACATGTTCTTATAAATTAATATTTTTATTCTATTAATTTGTTCTTAATGTTTTTCTTATATATTTCTTTGAATTTTTTAATAATCAAAGTAATACTAATCTTAATCTTTTGCCATATTGCCTAAACATTTTTTTTTAGTGTGTTCTTTGCTTTTGACTTCAATTAAATATTTTCTCCTGTATGTAGAGGTTTTTCAATTTTTTATTTGGTCAAATAATCCTCCCTCTTTGTACCCTTATGTCTTCCTTTTATACAAGTCTGACAAATATTTAGTTGTGCTTCATTTGATTTTTATATGTTTTTGTATTTTTCAAAAATGTAATTTTTTCTTAAGTTTTCTTGCCTTTTTTCAAGGGACAAATAAAGGAAATATTAGAAATTATCATAGATTAGGGAGTTATTTCACCAATAGATGTGACGTTAACAAGAATTGATAGGTGGCTCTGTTAAAAGAGGAAGAGGACCTTCAGACAGCTTTTGAGGGATGTAGACTGTCATTCAGAGGCCTGTTTTCTTGGTCTTGCTATTCATTTGCCATATTGACTCTGGTACTAGATATAGTGTTATGGGAACTTATTGCAAACTTATCATTGTCCTCTTCCTAGTCCTCTTTCTTTTCTACCTGGTTTCACTTTGATTATGCTTTAGTTGATAATTTATTACAAATTGTAGTCTCAGCGTTCATTAAATATTTTTAAGTCAGCCATGCAGTTCTGCACATTTTTATGGGCAAGATAAGGTTAATAATGTTTTATATAACTCAATATATCTAAATTATTATTGGAACATAATCAGTATAAAAATTGAGATATTTTATATTCTCTTTTACACTAAATCTTTAAAATTTGGTGTGTGTTTTATACTTGTAGCACATCTGAATTTGAGCTAGGTACATTTCAAGTGATCACTCAGTAGTCATATTTAGATAGCGGCTACCATGATGGATGGTCCATTTCCAGAGGGAAAGAGGAAAGAGGAAAGGATAGTGTGTTAGAAGCTAGAGACGAGGGAGGGAGTGGGCCACATGCAGTAGGGTCCAGCTCCCTGAAGTAGGGCTCACTTCATTGATTTTCAGGGCTAGACACCCTCCCCACACAGTACAATGCTTTGGACATAGAAAAAGCATGAGTGTTCAAGAGACCCAGACCAGAAGACTGGCAAATGGTCATCCTAAGGGATATTTTTATTCAGTATTGCTACTGTTTTTTCATCAGCCTTAGTAAATACCTCTGCCTCCAGATTTCCTTTAGTCTATTCTTCAACTCATTGTTGATACACATTTTAGATTGTTGCTGCTAAACATAGATTGGCTATTTTGAACCACTGGCATAGATGGGACATTGTCTTATAACTTTAGAATTACAGCTTTTGATGAAATCTAAGCACTTACTGTGTTTGAATTCCTTTTCTGACATCCTGACAAGTGTTCAACAGCATTCTTCTAAGTTGGCCAGAGTTGTTGTATGTCTCTTTGTTCTACGAAAAGTGTGAAATCGTAAGATACCTAAAATATATTTGTTAAATGTGTTATCAGTTATGTTGGAAAGGAAAAATTAATGTGTAACAATCTGATTGAGGAAATGAATCCAATCAAATTATCTTTTGCAGCTACTGTAGTCTTACGTTCCATAGATAACTGTTTAATAAAGGGGTCTCAGATGATTATGGACATGAAATCAGACAGGTGGCTTGTGACTAACACCTTTTAAAAAAATACAATAGAAAACAGAGTGCATCATAGTAAAGGTAATTTTTTTTGTTTGAGTTATATTTGTATATAGTGGATCCCTCAGTAAAATGTTTTTTTTTTTCTTTTACTGTGGGCCATGGTAAAATAAAGTTTGAAAGCCATTGACATCAATGAGTAGACATATGTTTGATCCTCAAAGAATTTGTAATCAAATGGTGAAATAGATGATTAAGATTGAACTTACCAATTAAACAATTTAATAGCAAAATTTAACCAAATAGATGAAATCAAAACCTTTGTTACTTATGGTAATTGCATAGCTGTGACAATTAAGGTAATTTAATTAATATTCAACATTTGGTGGTTAGAACAGCTTATTAGGTATGAATACAAAAATTGTAGCTCCAGTAATATTTTACTTACATTAACTATGATAAATATCTATTACATAGTATAATCAAATGATTTTTTAAAAAATTTTATTAACAGGCTGAAAATGAACTAAGTCTGGCCAGAAAAATGATACGATGGAAACCATGGGAGCCGTTAGTGGAAGAGCCTCCTGCCAACCAATGGAAATGGCCAATATAATCATCATCAAATGACTTGTGTGTTGAAGGGAAGCTGATGTAATTAAATGTTCTGTTAATATCAAAAATTTGTCCATATTATTGACATCCAATAATCAAGAAAACTGATGCAGAATATATTTAGGAGACTTGTTAAAACTGATGGTTATGATAATAGGGACCTATGAATTAGTTTTTGTTAAAGCATTCATTCAAATTATTTCAAAGATTGATATTTTATAAAATAGAGGTTCTATAGATTTGAATATTAATTGGAAACATTCCTGTGTTTAAGTGCACAGGCCATATATTTGATAGGTGAAATATTTTTAGTCATAGCTCTGACACATTTGATTTTTTTATTTATTTTGACAAAACCAGGAAGAAATTTATTGTTGCTTAAACAAATGTATAGTTCGCTGTTTGAAGTGAAGTAAGAGAAAAACCATTAAATTACAATACATTGTACAGTTGAGGAAATTGATTTTGTATTTGAAAGAAAGATTTCTTATTTACAGTGGTAGTTGGGAAACTTAAACTTTTGTCACATTTAAGGAAGTTAGCTTTCTGGCCCTTAATCAAACTATACCAGGAGAGAAAGTTTCTGTAAAAGAAAAGATGATAAGAGTTCCTAAAGTTTATCTGGCATAAGGATAGAGTTTTATTCAAAACATCTTAGTTGTATGGTTTTAACTTCCAGATGGAGCCACTAAGTAGTTTTTACTAAGTTTCCAATGAGTGTAGCTGGGTATCAAGATAAAGCTGTTCAAGGAAAGAAATAATTGATAAGTTTAAGGTTAAACAAAAATAAAATTACTTTTCAGGTGTCCTCACCTTTTCTTTCTAGCCCATATCATTTCTAAAAATGTGGTTAAATTTGGTATTTCTTACCTTCAAAGACAGTACTTCAGGGTGTGTGTGTGCGTACCTGTGTGTGTGTTTTGCTGCCTCTGTGACAAAGTAGAATCAGAATGAGAAAGAAAATTGTATTTTTCTTTTTCCCAATGAACTTCTCCCATTATAGGCTGTAAATGGAATACTAAATGAATATATAAATGAAGTGGATTGAGTTACATTTTTGCAGCCGGACTGTAAAGAGAAAGCTTCTGTGGGGGAATTAGGAAAGGCATCAGAGGGAGAGGCAGAAGTCCAGGGGTTCTCATCCCCTGGTTCTGGCGCCATCGTGAACTCAGTGCTTAGTGGAGGCCAGGTGTCAGCCTCTCAGAACGGCCTGTTCGCTGCTCTGTACAAGAAGTGGGATTTGTGACTTACAACTTCCTTTTCAATTCTAAACATTTGCTTTAGTATATAATACATTATATTTGTTGATAATGAAAATATATGGTTGATCCTAAAGCATGTTTACATAGATGCATTTAAGATAACTTTTTAACCAACCAGAGAAACAGAAAGGTGGCCTGATGAGCCTTTGTCATATTTTCAGCCCCACTTCTCCCATGATTCGTGGACATCTTATATGTTGCACCAATAGAGCTCCAGTGGCTATTGATAAAAGGGGACCTTACTGATGTTTGCTTTAGAAATGTAAGTTGTAGTTTAGTAGTAGTTGTAATAATAATAGCTAACTTGTTAGTGTTTGCCAGGCACCAAGTACTTGACTGATTTCACTCATTAAATCTGCACAACTCTTAAAAATGAAATCCTGAAAATTATCTCCATTTTCCGGACAAGGAAACCAGAATTCAATGCAAGTAGTGCTCCCCTGCAATTATGCAACATGGGGATCCTGGAAAAATCGAGGCAAAGAGACGGTGCAATAACATACCCGTGGTCATATACTAGTAAGATATGGAGCTACATTTTGAACATAGACAGTCTTGCTCCGGAACTCATGCTCCTAACCATTATATTATTCCTTATGAATGCTTGAGGTGTCGCTGTTGCCTGTACTAGATGGGCTGTACCAGAAAAACGTAGATCCTGGTTTCTTGACTTTCTGAAAGTACAATACATGTAAAGAATAAATATGAACAGAAGTAGTATACTGGATTTTATGCAAAAATCTTCACATAGATCACAGGCTGATAACTGGTAGGTATCTAAAATGCATTGCGGTGTGGGCCATCATTTTTATTTTTATGTTTCATAACTGCCATTCTAACTGCCTACACAACCTTATGCTTGATTGTTTTTACTCTTTCAGATGTTTTCCAGTTTCTTCCTATATACTTCCACATTAAGATTTCCTTACTAGTTGGAAATGATTCTTCTATTTAAAGACATTCATTGTTGCTGAGGGGCATCTAGACTAATTTGAGTAATTTTTAGAATGGCCCATTTCAATTCTTAGACTTCTCATGTGTTATTTATTCAATTACTATACTCCAGACACTTCATAAGAAACCAATTTCAGCTTTGCAAACAAGAAAATGGCAGCAAAATCCATTCCCCCCTTTCTTCTTTCTGTGGACTGAATGCAGAATGTTCAAATACATAGGCATGCTTTCCTTTGGGGTGAAAATGGCTTGTATCTGGATCACCGTATGATTTTTCATTGAACCTGTAATGACTCTGAGAATGAAAGGAAGTTATAAGGATAACATATAAATCATTATTGCCCTGGGCAAACAGGATAACGCAGTACCGACATGGAGTAGGGATTAGTGCTCAGAGTTGCCATACTTGCTACACCAGGAGAAGCTGGAGTAGTTTGTCATCTGATTAGGAAGAATATAACAGTGGCAGCCATCATATGCCATGGCTACCAGGTTTCGCTCTTCATTATTCTGCTTCTCTACCTTTCTCTCAAAAGGGGGGATAGAAGGAGCTTATTTTGATTGTTGTACTTCCTTTGCTAATTCTAAAATGTAGTTGGGTGAAACTAACGGAGTTTGTTTTTATAATGCAAAGGAGGCTTATTTGCAGGCACAAGAATGAGTATTGGGACCCTAAACAAATAGGAAAGAAAGCAGTCTGTCAAGTGGAGATGAGCATTTTTAAGGAGATGACTTTGGGACTTCTATTACAACGGGAAGACTTGCTGAATTGCTTTTATGATTTCACTGATATGTGGTCTAATGAACAAAACAAACAAAATAGAAACTCATAGATACAGAAAACAGACTTAGCTGTCAGGTGGGGAGCTGGGTGAAAAAGCTCAAGAGATGAAACTCAAGACAACAATAAGGTAATTACAAAAGGGGAAGGGGGGTGGAGGGAGGTAGAAGAGGGTATAGGAGGGGTAAATAGTTTAGAAAGAGACTTTGGATGTTCAACACACAAAACATACAGATGTATTACAGAATTGTACACTTAAAACCTGTATAATTTTATTAACCAATGTCACTCCAATAAGTTCAATGAAAAAAGTTGTCTCTTGTCCTGGCTGGTGCAGCTCAATGGGTTGAGCACCAGCCTGTGAACTGAAAGGTCACCAGTTCAATTCCTAGTCAGGGCACATGCCTACATTTTGGGCAAAGTCCCCAGTTGGGGGCATGTGAGAGGCAACCGATCAATGTTTCTCCCTCTCTCTCTCTCAAAAAATAACTATAATCTTAAAAAAAAAAAAAAGAAAAGTCTCTTTATCTGATGCTTCAGCAGGCTTTTCAAACAGGACTTCCCAGCTATAATTCCTTCTGACAGCCAAGATAATATTTTTCCAGGAACTCTCCCAAGAAATCCAGAGTTCGGTTTGACTGCTCTCAGAAGCCAAGGATTTAGGTGTTGTAAGGCATTGCTTAACATGTTATCCAACTGCAGAGTGGACTTTTGTGCTCCTATGCCATTTCTCCAGTCATCTGTATCAGGCCTCATGTTTTCTTTTTCAAAGAGAGACAATCAACAATGTGTATAAGAAAATGTAGGCTAATCATGAGCTTTTTCTTCCCAGTCTCTATAGTTATAAAAAGAAACATACTCCCTATGCAAGAGTATTCTGCAGTCTAGGGTAAAGTACCATTCACTGAACATACCATGAGTATTTTGCATCTGTGTGTAGAATTTCCTTTAAAACTTGACACTCAATGGGATTGCAGCCTATGCTACAATAATAGCAATACTCTTTAAGAGAAAAAGTAAATGAGAAGATAGGGGTCTCATTTAGAGGAGTATAAGTTTACTTTAAATAGAATTCACAAGAATCAAAATAGGAATGTGACATGAGATTTGAATTATTGATAGGAACTGGAGAAATTGATTCAAAAATCTTTATGTAGAGGTAATAAGCCAAAACTTTAGTTAGTGAAAGAAAGTAGTGAGAAAAGTAGTTGATTTGCATAGGCTACCCCTAAACCCCAAAGTTTTCACACATCCAAAGTTTGTTTCTTACTCATATTACACGTCTAATGAGGGATGACAATGTTCAAGAGTCACAAGGGATCCGAGCTAAGGATGGCGCCCTGTCAAGACATGCTTCCATAAACATAAGCAGGAAACAGAACGTGGTATATCACACACAGAAACAAAAAAGAAAGAAAACCAAAGTCGAAAGAAAACTCTATAAAAATCCTTACCCGAGGAACATGTTCATTGATTCCAGAGAAAGTGGAAGGGTGTAGGGGAGAGAGAGGGATGTGAGAGAAACATCAATTGGCTACCTCCCATACTTGGGATTGAACCCACAACCTTTTAGTGTAGTGGCTTACACTGCAACCAACTGAGCCACCTGGCCAGGGATCTTACAATGTTTTGAATGTACTGTAGAACTCAAAAATTTATCTTGCCATGCATTGCTAGTTAATATTCAAAGAGGTTTTTAGGTTTATATCAGCAGCTAATTTTTTGCAGTGTGCCCAAATATAATTTATGGTGGATTAGCCTCTTTCTGTATATAACTCTATAAATGAGAAGCATTTCAGAGATTCTTTTGGAGGAGATTCTCATGATCACAAATATGGTGTTTTTTTTTTTTTAATGAAACTTTTAGGCATTTCTCTATTTTTTTTTCTATAACAGGAGGGCTGATTATTTTTCTCAAGGTAAAATAGTTCCAAAATTCCCTATCTCCAAAATTCCAAATTTGGAGTTCCAAAATTCCAAATTCCAAAAATTTTCATAACTCATTGGAAGCAAAATCTGACCGGTATTGACGTAAGGCTATTTGTGGACTTTATCTTACTTTAATGTGAAAAGAATATTTTTCTACAGAAGTATTAATGTATTTGATTCTGTCTCTCTGATTCTATATCTCCAGACCCTTTGGAGGTGTCACAGAATATGCAGTACATGCCCATATTACCTTTCAAAAACAGGAAAAATCCTGCATTTCAAACATATCTGCCCCTTATGTAGGTGTAGAAAAGGGACTATGGAAATACTATGTGTATTTCTAGTCTCTTAACCAGCTCACAGAGGTGTTATGATCCAAATTTAGTCCATAAAGGTGATCTAAAGCATAACTTTAAGACATCGGTATTCTAATGGTTTTTTCCTAGTTCATTCATTTGTATCAAAATACATTTTAGCCTGAAGTACCAACAGTAAATACTTTGAAATGCTTGATTTCATAAAGCCACTAGGTGGCATCTTTGTAAAAATAAAGCACATTTTAAAATGTTTATTGTGTAATAAATGCTGAGATAAATAAAGGTAGGTGTTTCATGAGAAATAAAGATAAGTCATTAGGGGCAATAAATTCCCCCAAAGTATAGGTTTATTGTGGAAAGTAAATGGAAAATGATGTAAAATTATTTTTCTACTTTTAGAATTGAGTCCCATGTGTTATTTTCACTTTGCATTTACATTTATTTTAGACAACCAAATAATTACTGTGTGTTGTGGTTTTGATGTGCTAATAACCTTTCCAACCTGTGTAGAATGGAGTGCCTGGGAAACTTTACCAATTATGTTAGACTCATGGTTGTGTAAGATCATCTCTACAGTAAAATATTAATAAAACATGAACATAGAGTGAGTATCCAGTCACATTTAACACTATGAAGAACTTGATCTTCTCTACCACCAGGTTTTCTTCCCTCCATATCCTACGTCTATGATTAAACCTAGTTTTTTCTTTCATGGAGGGCAGTGGATGATACATTTTAAAGAGGAGAGCCAGAAAGGTGAGTGTTTAAAACTAGTGGAATACTCATTACTAGTAAAATTAAGATATACTATGGTTTTGGAGATGGAAGTAGGGGAGTATTTGGAAGCACTTGTCTGCACACCTTCAATTACCCTGGTTTACCCATAAAAGACTAACTCTAGTGGTTTATGAATGCTCCTCCCCTTTGCTCTTCACGAATATGTGGATTCATGTAGTTAGTGGTTTAAATGCATTTGCTTTTATTGAAAACCATTATTAAAGTCAGCTTTATCTGAGAATATAATACATATTTTATATTTCACTAGTAATAAATACATATTTTAAAATAGGGTGAGGACTGAAAAATGACATCCGACATTGGGAAGTTACTGGGAGATAAGAATACAATTTTAATAGAATGATAAAAGGAATGAAAACATTGAACATTATGAAGGAGGAATGAAGTGTACTATATGTAACAAAAATTTTAATTTTATTACTTCATTTTATATCCTTTTAAAATAGCAAAGTGTGTTAAATCAAACATGGTAGCATAGATTATTGGTTTAACGTACATGCTATTGGTTTAATGTACAAGACTTGCCGGATTTAATCCTGGCTCCCTCATTAGACCTCTCTAAACCTTAGTGTCTTCACTAGTAAAGTGGAGCTAGTCACCGCTCTTCCTTAATTAAATCATTGCAAGGATTAAATTAGAAATATAAAGTGCTTAGTAACAAATAATAATAAATGTTAGCTATTATAAGGCAGCCACATTGTTATTCCATTTGCAATAGGAACGTAAATGATCCTTTCCTCTAATTCTTTAAAACTTTCTCAATTTAAAGAATTTACGGTGATAGACACACACAAAAAACCCCTTTAAAATTTAGTGATTAACAAAAGTTTTGCTTCTTCTGACCTAAAAGGGGTATTACGTAATAGCTCCTGTCTCCCTTTTCTGTGGTTGCCAGAAAGCTAAGAGCCAAGTTCCAAATTTAACAAAAGCAAGGAGGCACCTACTGTTGTACAACTGTGTTCTCCTTTGTCAAGGTCTTCGGTCTCTTCTCATATTTATATTTTCTATAATCCTGATTTCTTATGTTTGTAAGCGTACATTGAAGAACGGTGCTCTTCCACAAGTGTAAAAGGGACCTGGAGGAGTGGTTAGAGCCCAATTCCCTTTCATAGCTAACCAACAGGTAACCATCCTCCTTCCCTGTCCCGCCCTGTCCCGCCCCCGTGGCCCTCGTCCCGCCCTCGTCCCGCCCTCGTCCCGCCCTCGTCCCGCCCTCGTCCCGCCCTCGTCCCGCCCTCGTCCCGCCCTCGTCCCGCCCTCGTCCCGCCCTCGTCCCGCCCTCGTCCCGCCCTCGTCCCGCCCCTCACCCCCTGGTTCCGCTCCGCCCCTCCGCTGCCAGCGCGGGAACTTCCTCCCGCGGGAGCTGCGCGGAGGCTAGAGGGAGGTGGTGCGAGGGTTGTTGCTAGGATACTGCGGGCAAAAGAATCCGGCTTCGGTTGCTGCCTGTAAGGATCCTGAGGAACCACCTGGACCTGAGTAGCCGAGTATCTTAGGTAGGAGGACAGATTCTGGTTGCCCTCTCCAGATCCAACCCTTAGACCGCCCTCGAGTCAGGTACTTAACCGGCGCTGGACTCTGAGGACTGTGTGCCAGGCGCTGCTGCCGACCCAGCTCTGGAGTCTGATGGGCCGGTCAGGAATGTTCCACCCTTACTTTAAAAACTGTGCAAAGCAACCTTTCTTTCTTGGGTTCCTTTTCTGGGTCCTAGTCTGTGACTTAGGATTCAGAAGTAGCAGCATCTAGCTAGGAGGTGTATCTCACCTCCCGCCCCAAATGCTTTTCACGGTAATGGTGTAGACGCAAGATGTAACATTTAGTTATCCATGGTGACCATTTTCAGTCTTTAGTAAACAGGAGGCTTACAGACCGTTCTCACTGGCACTCTCACTCCTTTCCACCCATGCTTTTGATGTGCCTTTAAAAAAAACTTTAAAACTCAAGTCTATTTGATAGAAATCAAAGCTAGATTCCTGCCTTACTACTTACACTACATTCTCGATCTATCATGCCTTGTAGGTGAAAGGAGGACTTTTTTGGTGTATAATCATAATAGAGATTGCATTTTTCTTTTAAACAATTTTTAAGATTAAAATATTTACTTCTGAATAGATAATACATAAAAACGACAAAATGTTTAAACAGTAAAAAGAACAAACAGTGAAAATCTGCATTTCACCCAGTCCCATCTCCCGCCCCAAACTGCCTGGTCCTCCAGTTCCCCTTCTAGAAGTTCTCTATGCATATACAAATAGGTAGTTGTACCTGTAAAATTGTACCTACTGGTCTGTGCTTTTGTAGGAGGTCATCAAGAGGACATGACTGTGGGTTGACCCTTGAACTGGACAGGCCAGCGGGGGCTTCTTACCCCCTCCCCTATCCTTGAAGGTTCTGCCCACTGGTCCCTTACTGTTCTAGGAGCTGCTTCTAGGAGGAAGCCTTTAGAGCAGGCGTGTCAAGCTCATTTTCACTGGGGGCACATCAGCCTTGCGGTTGCCTTCAAAGGTTTGAAATAATTTTAGAACTGTATATATGTAACTACTCCTTAACTGTTAAGGAGATGAAATTACATTCGGCCCTTGGAAGGCAACCTTGAGGCTGATGTGGCCCCCAGTGAAAATGAATTTGACACCCCTTCTTTAGAGATTAGTGTTTTGTTGACACCATCTGGTTTGTATACATGACTCAGCTGGATTAAGGCCTCTCTACAAACTCTTAAATTTTGGTGGGTGATTGCAGAGATCTACCCCTCTTTGCAGCTGCCCAAGACAAACCTCCTATTTAAGTTCTCTTATTAAAACTGCCACCTACTGCCCTGGCCCAGTAGCTCAGTTGGTTACAGCATCATCCTGATACACCAAGGTTGTGGATTCCATCCCTGGTGAAGGCATACTGAAGGCATACGGGGAGGAAGCAACCAGTGAATGCATGAATAAGTGAAACAACAAATCAAAGTCCGTCTCCCTCTCTCTCTCTCTCTCTCTCTCTCTCAACAAAAATCAATAAAAAAGCCCCCTGCCACTTACCATACCAATTGGTGAGGTTTGCCTCTTTTTCTGTCTCTTGCAGTTTTGTATTTCACCTGGGAATCTGTTGAGGTTGTTAACCACCAGCTTTGCTTTTTCTCTTAAGTAAATCATACAGTATGTAGCCTTTCAAATTGGCTTCTTGCTTAGCATATTTGAGATTTATCCATATTGTTGTATGTATCAGTAGTTTATTTCTTCTTATTGATAAGTAGTATTCCATTTATGAATGTATCCCAGTATATGTATCCATCAGCTAAGGAACATTTGTGTTGTTTCCAGTCTTTGGTGATTAAGAATAAAGCCTTTATAAACTTTTGTGTACAAGTTTTGTGTGAATGTAGCTTTTTATTTCACTTGGGTACAGGACATAGATTGCTGAATCATATGATAAGTATGTGTTTAATTTTATAAGAAAACTGACAAATTATCCCAAATGTCGTTCCAATGTGTATTTTCACCATCAGGTTATAAAAGTCACTTGTCTTTATACTCACTAATCCTTGATATTGTTGGGCTAAAAAACCTAAACAAACATATATTAACTACTGTAAGGTGTGCAGTGAATTTTCATTGTGATTTGAAGTTGCATTTCTCCAGTAGCTAATGACATCGAGCATCTTTTCATGTACTTGTTCTCAGGGCCAGAGGTAGAATGAAGTGATTGAGGCAACTAAGTCCAAAATTTTAGAACACAGTTATTCTCAGGCTCAAGTGCAAGTGTAGAGCAGTGCAGGCACCACACTTGGCTAGTCCTGGCTCTGCTTCTTTGCCTTCTGTATGTGTTCTTTGGTGATATGTCTATTTAATTGCTTACTCTTTTGTTTTTTACTGTTACTATTTTCTTATTGAGTTTTGAGAGTTCTCTATATATTTTGAATGCAAGTCCTTTATCAGATAAGAGTTTTGCAAAAAGGATATCTCCCAGTGTATGGTTTCTCTTTTTATTATTTTAGTTGTGGTTTTTGGAGAGCAGCTCTTGGTTTTGTTGCTGTTTCTGATTTAGAAGATGCCATCTTGGCTGTTTTAGGGGATGACCCACCAGATAGAAACAGGAGCTTTACCCCAGACTCTCCAAAAGGGGTGGATGAGTATGCTGCTAGGAGTTAGGGTTTGTTTAGATACTCTCTTTCTAAGCAAGCCATTAAGCTCTGTTATGGGAGAAAATGACCAAAAGGAAGATTTTTTTTTTTTTTGGTGGGTGGGAGCCTAAAGAGGTTTGCTGAATTTTTAAAAAATTCAGTTTCTGTGCAGTTTGATCTCAGTTTATGTTTTTCCCTCTTTGTTGTTTTGAAATTTTAAAACTTCAGTTATTTTATTTCTGTACTGGAAACTTAACCATGTATATTTGATTTAACAACATTTAGGATTAATAATATCAGATCCCTCAATTTTTAAACAGTATAAGGATTCAGGAACAGTTTATTCTCATCTTTCCCTTCTCAATACCATATTTTGTTGTCTAATATTTCAAGGTTTTGCTATTATTTTGTGTTGACAATATTTGTTTGGGTTTACCCACATGTTTATCATTTACTTGCTCATCTTTTCTTCTTGAACTTCATGCTTCCATTTTCCTCCTTTTTCAAGTGTATCCTTTAGATAAAATTTTTTTAGAGCAGGTATCTTGGTGGTAACTTATTTGTAAATACATTTATTTTCTTTCTGGAGAGATAATTTTGCTGGGTACACAATTCTAGGTTGATTGCTATGTTATTTTAATTAGTACATTGTTGCCTTGGCTTCTATTTTTCTGATGAACAATCTGCAGTGATTTTACTTTTCTTTCCTTTTTATTAAAGTCAGCAAATTAATATGATTCAAAACAGCAGGTGATATATCCTATATATCATCACTGTTTGCTTTCTGGACCTTTCTTGTTACTCTGTAATTTAATTACAGTGTGTGGCTATGAATTATTTTTCTTTATCCTGTTACATATATATTTATGTTGTGCTTCTTGGATCTGTTATATATGGATCTATATTTCATCATTTTGAAAAATTCTCAGTCAACAATTTTTAAGATATTTCCTTTTTTTCCATCTTTCTGTTTTTTTTTTCTGGGACTTCAATTTGACATGCTAGGTCAGGGCCTGGCAAACTTTCTGCAACAGGCTTCACAGGCCACGTACAGTCTCTTTGTATATTCTTTGTTGTTTTTTATGATAGCAATGCAAACCTGTTCTTAGCTCACAACAAGGTATATGCTTAGCAGAAAAATATATTAGACTTTCTTTTTCTTTTTTCCATGGCTCCTAAACTCTCATATTTTTTATATCCTTATCTCTTTGCAATACTTTGTGCAAAATCTCTTTATTTATCTTGCAGTTTACTGATTCCCTCTTCAATTCTAATACTATATTCAATGGATTCAACAAATATATAGTTTTATTCCACATATTTGATTTTTTAAAAAAATTTGTCAGCTAGTAGCCAGACAACTTAACTGACTCAGGTTAATTTTTTCTCCATAAGGATTTGTGCTTCAAATGGAAACCCCTATCTCAGACTTCCCATCTCCCTACTGTTCCAAATTCTAATCTTCCCTCTGCTGGTTGCCACAGATATTAGCCTCAAGGTCACCTCCTCTATCCCTCCTTCCTAACTGCCAGCCTCTGTAGGTAGGCTCACTGCTGACTGGCCCCTTACTACTATGAACCAGCTCTTGTCTCTCTTGCTTGGCTCTGGGCTGCCCTCCTCCACCCTGACCCAAGCTCCTGGATGCTGTCAAACTGTTTTCCAGGCCAAAGCTTTTGGTTGCAGTAAGTAGCGCAGGCCCTACTCAGCTCCAGGGTCTACCCATACTTGTGTGTTGATATGTTAGTTTGGGGAATTTGCAGAGGTCATTGGAGACCTCTGCTACAACTTTTGAGGTCAAAGCTGCCACCAAGAGTGACTATCTAGGTTATAGTTGCCTTGTGAGTTGGCAGGTTTCTTAGAGAATAAATCCTTTGTTAGTTTTGTATTTAGGAAAAAAGTTATTCAAAAAGTCCTTTCACTAACATTGATTATTGAATAAGGAAGAGATGATAATATATTTCAAAATATTTTTCAATATATTCTTCAAAGATTTCTTTCAAATTAATTGTGCTTAGAGTTTCTTTTTGATAATACATTTTTACTTTCTGTGGTGTTTTTATTAAAAATTCACTGATGTTTTACTTGATGTCATTACCAAGATAATCATTTTTTTTAAAAAAATTAATGAGCAACATTTTAGTATATTATGAACATTACTGTATACCAGCAATGAATTTGATATTTGGTAGAGAAATTTTTATGTATAGTAAATGTATTAATTTTTCTCAATTCAGGAAAATGTCTGAACAGGAAGAAGAATTTGATGCTCAGGATGTTCTTACTGCAGCAAAAGAAAGTGACAACACTTCTGAGGCTATCAATATTCCAGTTACATCAGAAGACCTTCCAGAGTCAGAAGACAATGAATTAGAACCAGGACCATCTGGTGGTGGCCATGTTAAGGAGCAGAGGGACCAGAGTTCTTCAAGCCTGCCGTCGAGCGATGAAGAGCAGCTCATGGAAGAGGCTGTGTCACCCGAACAGGTTTCACAGTCTCTAAGACATCATGAAGAGGACTATGCAACACAGTCAGCCAATGAGCACTCACATGATTATGTGGCATTTCTGGAAAAAATAAAGGCTATGAAGGAATCTCTGAAAACATCAGTGGTAGATTCTTCAGCAACAGGTATTACCTAAGGAAGATAGGGCATTTCCTGTCTTCATTTTGAAGAATGGTGGTTTTTTCTTGTTTTTGCTTAAATATTTGTTTTATATTTGATGTTATTTCCCTTTTCCTATCCACCGAACTTCTCTAGCTACACCACTGGAATGGCTTCATTATGTGTGAATCTTCTCTGTTCTGCAACATCTACTTCCCCTAAATAAATGAACATCTTTAAACTTTAAAGATATTTTTCCCAAATACAGTATATTTTTTAAATGTTTAGAAATCTTGAAAAATAGTAGACAAATTCATGAATATAATTGTAGTATTTTTGTATGCCAATCTGGAATTAATTGTATGTAGACAGCAAGAGGTAAGATGGGAACTTGACCCAGATTTCTCAGTTTCATGGCCGGTGCCCCCATTATGTTGCTTTGGAGTATGCCCAGGTTTCTGTGTAGTTTTAACCTCATATTGAGCTTTAGAAAAATCATTGTCTTTCATTAGAGTTTAATTTTAAAGAAACAATATTGGTGGCATGTAGGAGGTATTACTCTGTTGTTGGTAACAAAGCAGAGGGGGGCAGCAAGAAAGTGGTTACACGGAGAACCTTTCTACTTCCTTGGATGGTTAACTGACCGCTGCTTCTCCCCTTAGTCCGCAAGTGTTGATCGAGTTTTCATCCACAGGGTGGAAAACACCTGCTGTCGCTTAATAATAACAGCAGCAGTGTAGGGTGGCTGGTGAAATTTAGCCTGTGAATCCAGTGGTGTAGTTTACTCTTGTGTGGCGTGTCCACATAAGCATAAGCTAAGAATGAAAAGGAAGAAGAGGAAATTAACTGACTCCAATTATACCTAGTTGAAGGGGTTACTCTTCAGTTTTATGATTTCATTGTAAACTTGGGATCCATTTTTTGATACTTTTGTGATTCCATGATATTGTAGCTTGTAACAAACACATGGTGACTTTTGAAGAATATTTTCTTAGTCCTGAGGCTCACAAATTCCTTAACATACCTCCTTTCCCAGAATTTAGGAAGTTACTACTAAGAAAATTTTAAAATAAATTTAGTATTGAATTTTCAATCCATACAACAATTAAAATAGCCTTCTGAGAATTTAACATCTGTGGAAATGTTCTCTTTGCTAGCAGATAACTGTGAAAACAAGTTTTAACAAGCTCGAAGAACCTTAGCATCAACAATGCCTAGCTGAATTTCGTCCTGGGATTACTGATGTCTCATTTAGCCTATGAAAACTGCCATTCCAGACACCTAGAAATACACAAGGCTTTCGCTGGCTTGCAGCATGCACCGTGTCTTCCATCTTATTACATCTTCTTCATTAGAATTTAAAGTCTGAATATGTAAAAGAAAAAAGTTTACCCCATAACGGTTTTTAAATACTGTATTTCCTTCCTACAATTGGTAAACAAATAATCATTTTATAATGATAATTATTTTAATGCATCTTGATTTTCTTTCTATAAAGTGGGAAGTGAGCCACATAATGTTTATTTTTGTGAAAAGTAGGTGCATGCATTTATTCCAGATATTTGTGTAGTTATTTCAGATATTTACAAAGCAGTGGTTTTCTATTTTGCATTTTGGCAACTATAGACATAAATTGTGGGAAGAAAAATGGACTTAGTATGAGATTTTGTAGTTGCAGGTCCAGGAAAATTTTCTTTGGAAATGTATTAGTTTTTCTTAATTTCATAAATATGCACTGATTTAGTGATGTATGATATCAATATTTAATCAAAGCATTGGGACACCCTCTAGGTGTCAGGGTCTCTTTCCAATACTACACAAAAATGCTTAATTTTCCGAGATTTTTTATGTCTATATCTGAGTAACATATAGCAGATGTTGGGAATTTTTCAAAGCAGTTTAGTTTTGTTTTCTGTTTCTTGTGGTATTCTGAGCAAGGAGGTAATCCCGAATGTGCGCTAACCCTCATGCCAGGGGATGGAAGAGAGCTGTGAACTTTGAGCTGGCATTGAGGGAGCAGGTGTTCATCATTGATGCTGATTTTTGAGATTCTAAATGTATTTTCAAAGCAAAAGGTTGCAATTAAATGTCACTTCTCATCATTGAAAATGAAAAGTAACTCTTATTATGGAGGTGTAGTGGGGGAACATGACAGACTCAACCGCATCTAAGTGATTAAAAATTGTTCCATGATTTTCTATCTGCTTGCAGACTGCAGGTTGCTGACCTTGCTTTTGACTATAATTCTTTCTTTTCTTTTTTTATAATCTACAGTAAAAGTTGTACTTCTTCCTGTGGGCCAGGAAATTATAATATCTTTTAATGTTGACAGCACTTTAAAATACCTCAGGGATCATTTTTCGTACTTACTAAATGTGCCATCTGATGTACTGAAGTTAAGATGTGCAGGTAAGCTTGGAAGTTAATAAAATTTATCAAGACTTCTTTAGTGTTAATAATTTAATTTTTTACATGTAAATATCAAGATCTTTGGTTTGTTAAACTAAGTATCTTGATATTTACTCTTTGAACATTATATTGTGGTTAGGTATTCATTCAACACATTTTTATTGAGGACATACTTTATACTTTACCAAGAACTGAATATATAAACAGGAAACAAAATCTGCATACTCCAGTTGTTTATGGATTAGTAAGAAAGATGCATGCAGTAGTCACCGTATAATGTGTAAATATTTTAATGGAGATATGCACAAAAAGCTGTGAATACAGAGAGGAAAGAAACTGGGAGATTCTAGAAAGCGTCTTTTAATAAAAATGATAATGATAATTAATATGCTAAGTGAAATAAGCCAGATGGTGAAAGACATATACCATATGATCTCACCTATAAATGGAACCTAATCAACAAAACAAACAAGCAAGCAAAATATAACCAGAGACACTGAAATAAAGAACAAACTGGCAGTAACCAGAGGGGAGGGGAGAGGGAGATAATGGAGTAAAAAAAAGGCAAGGGATGTCAAGGAACATGTATAAAGGACACATGGACAAAGCCAAAGAGGGGTAGGATTGAAGGTTGGAGGTGAGCATGGCTGGGGAGGGACAGGGTGGGGAGGAGAACATGAAGACAACTGTACTTGAATAACAATAATTTTTTTTAAAGTCATAATACTTGTGCTAAGTCCCAAAGAGGTGAGAAGAAAACTAGGACTTTTGGGAAGTGGTAAGAAGTTTAGTGTGGTGAAGGAGTGGGAAGAAATGATGTTGAAAAAAATTGAGGAGGAATGAGCATGTATAGAGTAAGAAGAGGGCTAAACATGGTTTATCTGTCCATCTTCTATACATTAAGGTCAATTCACATTCCCTTGATGTTCAAGTTTATTTATATTTTGTGGGCAATACGGAGCAACCCAATTTACATTAGCTTTGTGTCAGGAGAGCATGTAGTCTTTGTGGTGCAGTTAACCAGACTAACATCTAAATAAATGCTTCTGTAGATATGTCTGCACAAATCATAATGTTTTAGCTTAAAAAGTTTTGGCATTAACTTATAAAGGAGCTACAATAACATTTACTTGCGGAAAAATTCTAAGCACTGTAAAGTAGTTAGCCATACCTATCAAGTTCCTCCTTGCCAAATCAGAAAAAAAAATCATTTCACTTTCAAAATTGTTTTTCTGAAGCTATTACGATGAATGTGCTCTAACAATGTAATGTTTAGTGTAATGTTTGTGTACTTGAACAACTGATTATCAAAGCTTGGTTGGGAAACAAAGGTAAAATTTAAGTGGTGATAGTGATACTGATGATGATCATGATTGTGTTGATGATGGCTAATACATTGAGCATTTACTACGTGATAGTCTTCTGTGAGCACTACAAAATGTTCTGCTTACATTATCATATTATTATTCAATCTGCACAAAAACCCTTTATTATGATTTCTTTTGAGAGAGGAAAACTCAAGCTCAGTGAACTTGTCCAGATTCACATAGGTAATAAGTGGCAGAGTCTGAACTTAAGTATAGATATAACTCCAAAAAGGAAATTTGAAACTATGTGGCATTAACTATAAGGTGAAGTTCAAAAGTGGAAGAGAGCATTTTGAGACTGGAGTAGGCCACTAGTACCTAAGACTCTCTTTGTACTTCATGATCTTTATTTCTACGTGTAAGTACTCAGCATCACCACTGGGTAACAGGCTTATGTCAGTAGCAATACTAATTAAAGAGCTGGATTTTATGTCAACCAACCACCCTCTAAGATAGGTGCTTTCTTCTGGTACTAGACCTAGAATTCATGTTTGGTGGGATTCAACCTACTGCAGAAACAAGTAGAGGAAGGATGAGGGCTCTCAGAATCTGTATTAGGTTCCTATGGCTGTTGTAACAATTAATCACATTAGTAGCTTAAAGCAACACATTATTTCCCTTACAGTTCAGAAGGCCAGACATCCTAACTCATTTTCACTCAAACAAAGCCGAGGTGTTAGCAGGGCTGTTCTCCTTCTGAGGGTTCTGGAAAGGATCAGCTTCCTTGCCTTTTCCAGCTTCCAGAATTGCACTCCTTGCACTCTCTGGCTCCTGGCCCATTTCTTCATCATCCAAGCCAGCAGCTTCTCATCTTCAAATCTTTCCGCTCTGTCATACCATCTTTGCCTCTGTAGTCAAATCTCTCCCTTCCTTTCTCTTATAAGAGCACTGTGATAATCCAGGATAATCTCTCCATCTCCAGATCCTTAATAAAATCTATACTCACTTTTGTCATACAAGGTAGCATTCCTAGGTTCTGGGGTTTAGGACGTGAGTATTTTGGGACCATTATTTCAACGTATCACAAAACCCATGAAACATTTATTTTAATTGTTTAAATTAAGAATTTAGGGTGAGATATTGAAATTCAAAGAATTTTGTGTTTCCTTGAACTATGTATGGTGCCAGGTGGGTACTGGAAATATTAGGGGGAACACTTTGTAAAGTATATAATTGTCTAACCACTATGCATACATATGAAACTAATACAAAATAATATTGAATGTAAACTGTAATCGAAAAACTAAAAAAAACTTAAAGTATATATTGATAATCATCAAACATTAAAAAAGGCTAGTGGTATCTGATATATTTCTAAGAACGAATATAAGAAAACCTTTGCTGTGCTCAAATTATTAATTGTAATTAGGATGACCATACTTTGGAAAATTGATATGGGTTCTATCAATAAAGTTTTCATGATACAAAACAGCAGCCAATAACATTATACATACTTTTATATGCCTTAAAATAGGCTAATAAAATTAGAGTCATTTTGTAGAATAAACCAATGACGAGGGGGTAGAAGTTGAAGCAATACAACATAAAGTGATGTATACTTTTTCAAGCCCAAAACTGAGCTTTATACCTTGACATTAATTAGTTTATATGAGTTTCTGATTATGGAAATAGAGAAAGGAAGGGATTCTTTGGAATTCTGACTGTATACTTTTTGCTGGAGAGAAAGGTGAGTATTACAATAATCATCAAGTTTTCCCTGATACGGTATGTCCTGTGCTTACATATAACACTGTCATTTTTAGAAAGTATTTAGAACATGATTTTGCTCATCGTATAGAATAGGTTTTTAAATTTTCAAATGCTTACAGCATGGTTATTGTATTGCTGCATTTCTGATGAGTTGAGAGTTTTAGCTTTACTTACAATGTTGAATTCTTGCTCAGGAGTACCACCCTAACTTTTCACATTGTGGTTTTCTGTACTAACATAGCAAGAGGTGGACACCATTGATATTTGGTACTTGATACCAATCAATATTTTAGTAATCAAACATGTTTATATAAAAATCTGTTATTTTTCATTCCCTTAAAATGAGTGTATATAGTCATTTCTTTGTCATAATACTTCTTACAATTTTATCTCATTTTTAGGAAAGATTCTTAAAAATAATGAGACTCTACTACAACATGGAGTTAAGACACAGGATATTGTACAAGTGGAAATCTTTTCTACACTTCCAGATGTATATCCAGTCAAAAGAATAAGTAGGTCAGATGATGCCTCTCAAGTGATCATTGTCAGAGTACAAACTGGTTAGTTATTCGATGTCCTTTAGGTAAAGTATTTTAAAGTTGGTTTATAATTGAACTTCCATTGAGTCTTGGTTTTATCTCCTCAGGCACTGATCAGTACCAGCAGGTAGCTGTTGAGATTATAAAATCTGACTTTCACAAACCATTTCTTGGTGGATTCAGACATAAAATAACAGGAATAGAATATCACAATGCTGGAACACAAACTATACCTAAAAAGATTTCTGAAAAACGCAATGTATTTTGTAGGGATACCCAGGTAATATTTTTATTTTTCCCTACAGGTTTTTGAAGTTATAGAATCAACAAATGTTGTGCTGTATACCTCTCTAAAGTAAAAATCTTCTAAGGAATTATATGGCAATTAAAAAAGAATATTAAGTATTTAGGAAAATGTGCTCTTATATGTGTATAGAGTAGATACTTAGTTAAAATTTTTATATTTTTATTTTAGACAGTCTTTCAGAGAAGAAAGCTCCAACAAACTGTAAATACAACATCCACACAGATGACTAAAATTGGTGTATATGTATCAAATATAACTGATAAACTGGTAACTCCAGGAAAGTATTTTTCAGCAGCAGAGTACCATGCTCAAAGATTAGCAGCGGTAAGATACTTTTTATTATGTGTAAATACTAAAAATTAAATATGTGAGTCAGTTGAGAAGAATCCACATCAGTGTTGCTAAAGAAAAAATTATAACTCTTGTTGAAGATGGTAAGGCTGACTTGATTCAAGAGGGGTTACTACAATGGGATTTTGTAGTAAGAGAGAGATTAGGCTTAACTCCAAATACGACAGGAAAAGTGGGAACTTGTAGCTAAGGAGCAAGGTAGGGGTCAGTGGATGGAAAATTACTAAGCGAAAACATCAGGGGTAAAGGGATTTTCAGCCTAACCAACCTAACAGGATTTTTGCCAAAGGCAGGCCAGAGAGGTTAAGCATCATCTGGAGGATGGAGGAAGATGAGGAATCTGATCAAACATTAAGGGTGAACAGCTATTGAGGGTGAGGATTCTGGTTAAACTGAGTTAGCAGGATTCTTTTTATTTTTCATATTGATACAATATACTTTTTATTAGAGTTCAGCAGTTTAGCATTTTCTAAAATTGTTAAGTTTCAATGAAATTTGTAACTTACATTTCCATTTTTAAAACTATCATGCCTATCATTTAAATTTTATATTTACTTTATAATTAATTCAACATCTATGTTTTAGACTTATGACAAAGGAAATTTCTTGTGGATTTTGAGTCTATTTATGTGAAATATTTTTCTTTCCTTTTCCATTTAACTCGAAGGTGACTATCTTTGTTTCTCCCTTTTTAATCTTTTTTAAATTTATTTTTATTATTTTTTCCATTACCATTTATTCCTCTTATACTCCCCCCAATCATCACACTGTTGTCCATGAGTTCTTTTTCCTTTTTGCTTTGTCCCTCCACCCTGTAACGCCCCCCACCCCAGAGCTCTCAGCCTGCTCTCTATCTAATGAGTCTGTCTCTATTTTACTTGTTAGTTCAAATTTGTTCATTAGATTCCAAATATGAGTGAAGTCACATGGTGTTTGTCTTTCTCTAACTGGCTTGTTTCACTTAGCATAATGTTCTCCAGGTCCATCCATGCTGTCATAAAGGGTAAAATTTTCTTTTTTTTAGGGCTTGAGTAGCAGGATTCTTAATAAAATTGAACAATGTGAAGATGAATACAGAAGCCCAAATGTCAAGGCATAGTTGAAAAAGACCTCAGAAGAGCCTAGAGTTTGGTTAAGGAGAGAATTTGGTTCTCTACACCCTTTCAACATTAGAGTTTGATTAGAGTTTGGTTAAGGAGAGAATCTTTGTCAGTGTGATTCATGTTTTATTGGTGGTAAAAGCAGTCTTTGTCATCAATTACCCCAAATGTAAGGAACCAGAATCCTAAATGCTCCTAATTCTTCCCTTTCACTTGGAGGGAATCCTAGGGTCTGTGTATGTTAGTTACCTTTGGCCATTTATTAGCTTGTACCCCTGTCCCTTGGCCTTAATCCCTGTGACAGTAGAATCACCAAGGGAGGTTTCCAGACTAATTGAAACCAAAGAGATATTAAAATCTTTTTCCTCTAATATTTTATATAGCCATTCCAACTCTTATGTTATGTTTGCATAGTCTATCTCTCTTCATTCTTCTACTTTCAACTAATTTGAAACTGAATCTAGAGTATACTTCTTATAGACAGCATATAATTGGAGTTTATCTTTTTATCCAGTGAGATGACTGCCTTTTGACTGGAATGTTTAATACATTTATCTTTAATATAGTTACTGATAAGGTTGGATTATCAGCAATTTTGCTGCAGTTTTTTATAGTTGTGTGTCTCTCTGGTTCTTTTATTCTTCCTTTACTGGTTTCTTTTATGTTAAATATTTTCTAGTATGCCATTTTAATTATCTCATAGTTTTTTAAATTAAAAACTATCTTTAGTACAATTTTTTCAGTATCCTTTTTCAAAACAGTGTACAGTTAACAGATTTTTACTACATAAACAGTTATTCAACCATTAATACAATCAATTTTAGAATATTGCCATCATCCCAGAAAGGAATTCCGTACCCAAATAACAACCTTGTTTCCCTCCACTCCTTTCTGCCTTAGGCAACTGTCTAATCTACTTTCTGCCTCTGCTGATTTGCCTTTTCTGGATATTTCATACACATGAAATCATACAATATGTAATCTTTGTGACTTTTTTTCTTGGCATAATTTTTTAAGGCTCGTTCATGTTGTAACATGTATTAATACTTCAATTATTTATATTGCAGAATATTACATTGCATATATCCAATTGTGTAGATACTGTATATGCAAATGTATATACCACAGTTTGTTTGTCCATTTATCAGTTGATGGACATTTGGACTGTTTCCACTTGTTAGCTATTAGGAATAAAGCTGCTGTAAAATTAATGTACAGTTTTTTTATGTGGGCACATGTATTTATTTCTTTTGTGCATGTGGCCAGGATTATAATTGCTGGATCATATGATAAGTCTATGTTTAAACTTTTTGGGAAACTGCCAAATTGCTTTTCAAAGCATCTTTACCATTGTATGTCCACTCAGCTGTGTGTGAGGATTCCAGTTTTTCTACACCCTTATCAACCGTTGTTGTTTTCTGATTTTAGCCATCCTAACAAGTGTGAAGTGGTATCCTATTGTGCTTTTAATATGTATACCCTGATGACTAATGATATTGAATACCTTTTCATGTGCTTTTTAGCAACTTGAGAAATGTATATACACATCCTTATCCATTTTTAATTGGGTTATCATTTTTATTATTACCTTATTGTTTTCTGAAATTATTTTTGAGTTATTTCCTAAGTGATTGTCTAAGTGTAATCTAGGGTTTACAATATACATCTCTATTTATAACAATATGAGCGAGGTCTGTCCAGAAGGTATCCAACCATGTACTATGAAAAATAGAGACATTTATTGAAGAAGATACAAGATACAAGAAACATTATACATGAGACAAGATGCCTCAGTCCCCTTTAATGTAGGCACCTTGGGATGTCCCACAGTTCCAATTGCCATCAACGTATTTTCCTGAATCTCAGCGATGGTCTGAAATCTCTTCCTTTTCAAAGGTGATTTTAATTTTGGGAAAAGCCAGAGGTTACAGGGTACCAAATTTGGTTTTTAGTGGGGCTAAG
Source organism: Anoura caudifer (assembly GCA_004027475.1). Taxonomy (NCBI): domain Eukaryota; kingdom Metazoa; phylum Chordata; class Mammalia; order Chiroptera; family Phyllostomidae; genus Anoura; species Anoura caudifer. The sequence continues at coordinate 60,232 of PVKU01004855.1, read as the reverse complement.
TCACCTGGGTGATTAGATGTTTTGCCAAAAATCTCTGCATGAGACATGATGTGTGAGTGGGTGCATTGTGTGATAAAGCTGCCAATCACCAGTTGCCCATCACCAGCTGCAGCCTTCTGAATCATCTGAATAGTTTCCATGGAGGAACGTTCAAGGTTAATGCAAAATTTGATGCAAATTTGCTGTTCTACTCACTCATTTTGAATGCCATGCCACAAGGTACACATGCTGTCTCAATGGTATCTGCCCCCCCCCCCAGTGACTAGTACAGTGAAGTCATCATTGTTCATGCATGCGCATTCCAGTCCACTCTCCTTGGTTGCTGGGTAACAGTGATGTTGCACAAACTCTTCTTGTTCCATTAACAATGGCTTGACTTTTCTGGACAGACCTCACATACATAGACTTCATTTCACATTAACACTGAAATTTAAAAAATATTAAATTCTTGCCACAACAGAACTCCAACTTCACCCTTCCCTTTTTGTGCTATCATTATCATACAAATTTGTACATTCTTTGTATGTTCTAAGCCTAAAATTACTTTTATAATTATTATTTTATGCAGTTGTCTTTTAAATAAGAGTAGAAAAGAAGAAACTATATTTCTATAGTCATATATTTAACAACGTAATTACCTTTCCTGCTGCTATTTATTTCTTCATTTTAGTTAAAATGAATATCTAGTGTCACTTTCTTTCAGTCTGAAGTATTCCCTTAAGTGTATCCTGATGGTGTCAGTGATGGTCTTTAACTGTCTGTTCATTTACTTTTTTTTCTTCTGCTTTACAAAATATAATATCTAATGATCTATCATCAAGTTCATTATTTTTTCTTTCTAATTCTTTTTATTTACATGGTATGCTTTATTATTTAATACAATAATTTAAAAAATTTTTCAATTACAGTTGACATATTAGTTTCAGTTATACAACGTAGTGATTAGACACTTATTTAACTTAAGAAGTAATCACTGTGATAAATTTAGTACCCATCTGATACCATCTATAATTCTTATTGATACAGTTTTATTGACTATATCACCTATGCTGTCCTTTACAACTCCATGAATTTTTATAACTGGCAATTTGTACATTTTAATCCCTTCCCATTTTTCACCCAACTTCCCAAACCCCCTCCCATCTGGCAGTCATCAATTTGTTCTCTATCTATGAGTTTGTTTTAGTTTTATTTGTTAGTTTATTTCTTTTTTAGATTCTACTATCTGTGAAGTTATATGGCATTTGTCTTTCTCTATCTCACTTATTTCACTGAGCACAGTATCCTCTGGGTCCATTCATGCTGTTGCAAGTGGTAAGATTTCATTCTTTTTTATGGCTGTGTGGTGTTCTTTTTATATATTATATATAGGGTCCAGCAGAAGTAAGGCCTGCTTGAGTGTGGTAGGTAGGGTAATAATATGGTGTGATAATTTATAGTTCTAATTTGAACATTTTACCTAAAATGTCATAGGGTGTACTTAAGTGTGATATTGTTGTGTTACAGAATTACATGCTTATGATTTTGTAATAAAAAGGGGTGTTATTTGGGCCAGACCCTGTATACCACCTCCTTTTTATTCATTTGAGTATTGGTGAACACTTCGGTTGCTTCCACATCTTGGCTATTATAAATAATAAACATAGGGGTGCATATGCACTTTTGAATTAGTGTTTTTTATTCCTTTGGATAAATGCCCAGCAATGTAATTGCTGGGTCATGTAATAGTTCTATTTTTAAGTTTTGAGGATCTTCCGTATGGATTTTCATAGTGGCTGCACCATTGTACAGTCCCTCAATGGTACATGAGGGTTCTCTTTTTACTACATCCTCACCAGTATTTCTTGTTTGTTGCTGTATTGGTGATAGCCACTTTGGCATGTTTGTTGTGAGGTGATATCTCATTGTGGTTTTAATTTTCATTTCTTTAATGATTAGGGACATTGAGCATCTTTTCAGATGTTCATTCCTCATCTGTATATCCTCTTTATAGAAATGTCCATTCAGTTCCTCTACTTGTTCTTTTTAATTTTTATTTATTTTCATTTTAATTATATTTTATTGATCATGCTCTTACAGTTGTCTCAATGTTGCCCCCTCCACCGAGCCCCATCACTCCTTCAGGCCATCCCTATACCATTGTTCATGTCCATAGGCCATGTGTAGGTTCTTTGGCTACTTCCTTTGCTATGCCGTATTTTACATCCCCATGGCTAATCTGTCACTACCTATTTGTGCTTCTTAATCTCCTCACCTTTTTACCCATTCCCCAATACCACCCTCCCATCTGGCAGCCATCAAATGCTCTTCATATCCATGATTCTCTCTCTGTTCTTGTTTGCTTAGTTTGTTTTTCAGATTCAACTATTGATAGATATGTATTTTTTGTCACTTTATTGTTCATGGTGTTGATCTTTTTCTTAAACAAGTCCCTTTAACATTGCATATAATAATGGTTTAGTGATGACGATCATCTTTAGTTTTTTCTTTTCTTGGAAGCTCTTTATTGGCCCTTCAATTCTAAATGGTATCTTTGCTGGGTAGAGCAAAAAAACAACCAATCAGAACAACAAGAAGAAAAAAGAATGTAAAAAAGTGAAGCTAGTGTAAGCAGCCTCTGGGACAACTTCAAACAATCCAACATTTGCATCATAGGGGTGCCAGAGGAAAAGAGAAAGAGCAAGAAATTGGAAATCTGTTTTAAGAAAATGATGAAAGAAAACGGCCCTAATTTGGTGAAGAAAATAGACATGCAAGTCCAGAAAGCACAGAGTCCCAAATGAGATGGATGCAAAGAGGCCCACTCCAAGACACATCATAATTAAAATGTCAAATTTTAAAGATAAAGAAAGAATCCTAAAAGCAGTAAGGGAAAAGCAGTTAGCTACTTAACTAACTGGGGAGTTCTCATAAGACTGTCAGCTGATTTCTCAAAAGGAACTTTGCAGGCTAGAAGGGATTGGCAAGAAATATTCAAAGTCATGAAAAGCAGGGACCTATAGTCAAGATTCCTCTGCTTATTTTTGTAATTGAATTATGTGGTTGTATTGGTGTTAAGTTGTATGAGTTTCTTATATATTTTGGATATTAACCCCTTACTAAATGTGTCATCGATGAAAATCTCCCATTCAGTAGGCTGCGTTTCTGTTTTGTTGATGCTTTCCTTAGTTATGCAAAAACTCTTTAGTCTTAGGTTTTTTTTTTTTGTTTCCTTGCCCATGGAGACATGTCCAGAAAAATACTAGTAAGAGCAATTCAAAGAGTATTGGCTATATTTTCTAGAGAGTTTATGGTTTTGGGTCTCACATTTAAATCTTTAATTCATTTTGAGTCTATTCTTTTATGTGGTATGAGAAAGTGGTCCAGTTTTTTTCTTTTGCATCTACATGTCTAGTTTTCCTAACTCCATTTATTGAATACATTGTCTTTATGCCATTGCATATTCTTGACTCCTTTGTCATAAATTCATTGACTGTGTAAGTGTGGGTTTATTTCTGAGGTCTCTGTTCTATTCCATTGACATATGTATCTTGTTTTTATGCCAATGCCATGCTGTTTTGATTACTGTAGTCTTGTAGTATAGTATGATACCAGGTAGCATGATACCTGCAACAATGTTCTTTCTCAAGAATGCTTTCACAATTTGGCATCTTTTGTGGTTCCATATAAATTTTAGGATTATTTGTTCTAGTTCTGTTGAAAAAAATGCTATTAGTATTTCGATACAGATTACATAGAATCTGTAGATTGCTTTGGGTATTATGGACATTTTAACCATGTTAATTTTTCCTATCCATGATCATGGAATATACTTTCATGTGCTTATATCTTCTTTAGTTTCTTTCTTCAGCATCTTATAATTTTCCAAGTACAGGTCTTTTCCTTCTTGGTTAAATTTATTCATGGAATAAATTCCTTCTTGGAATTTTATTCTTTATCATGAAATTGTAAATGGGGCTGTTTTCTTAATTTCTCCTTCTGATAGTTTGTTACTGGTGTATAAAAATGCAACCAATTTCCAAATACTAATTTTGTATCCTGCTACTTTACTGAATTAATTTATCAGTTCTCATACTTTTTTGGTGGATTCTTCAGAGTTTTCTTTTTATATTATCATGTCACCTGCATATAATAATGACTTTACTCCTTTTTTTTTTCCAGTTTGAATGCCTCTTATTTTCTTATGTTATTGCTGTGGCTAGGACTTCCAATACTATGTTGAATAAAAGTGGTGAAAGTGAACGTCCTTGTGTTGTTCCTGATCTTAAAAAGCTTTCAGCTTTTCACTGTTGAGTATGATGGTAACTGTGGGTTTGTCATATATGGCCCTTACTATGCTGAGATATGTTCCCTCTCTTCCCACTATGCTGAGGGTTTTTATCATAAATGCATGCTGAATTTTTTAAAAGCTTTTTGTATATCTATTGATATGATTACATGATTTTTTATCTTTATTTTGTTTGTGTGCTGTATGATGTTAACTGATTTGCAGATATTCTATCAATATTGCATCCCAGATTAAGTTCCATTTGGTCATGGTGTATGCTGTTTTTAATGCTGTGCTGAATTTGGATTGCTAATTTCTGTTGAAGATTTTTGCATCTATGTTCATCAGGGATATTAGCTTATAATTTTCTGTTTTTGTACTGTCTGTGTCTGGTTTTGGAATCAGGGTAATGCTGGCTTTGTCAAAATGAACTTGGGAGCCTTCCCTCCTTTTGAATTTTTTGAAATAGTTTGATATAGATAGGTGTTAATTCTTTGAATGTTTGGTAATATTCATCTGTGAAGTGATTCAGTACAGGACTCTTGTTTGTTAGTTTTTGTTTACTGATTTGGTTTTGTTAGTAGTGATTGGTCTCTTCAGGTTTTCTGTTTTTTCATTCACTCTTGGAAGATCATATGTTTTTAGGAATATGTCAGTTTTTTCCAGATTGTCCAATTTGTTGGTATATGATTGTGGTATTTTCTTAAACCTTTGTATTACTGAGGTGTCAGTTGTCACTTCTCCTCTTTCATATCTGATTTTATTTATTTGGATTCTTTCCCTCTCTCAGTTTATGAGTCTGTGTAAAGGTTTATCTACTTTATTTATTTTTCAAAGAACCAACTCTTTGTTTCATTGGTCTTTTGAATTTTTTTAGACACTATGTATTTTTATTTCTGCTCCAATCTTTACTGTTTCATTGTATATACTCACTTTGGGTTTTCCTTATTGTTTTTCTTCTACTTTTTTTAGGTGTAAGGTTAGATAGTTTATTTGATTCTTTTTTTATTCTTAGAGTATACCTGTATTGCTATGAATTTCCTTCATGATTGGTTTTGCTGTGTCCCATGTATTTTGGGTACCTGTGTTTCCATTTTCATTTCTCTCAACATATCTTTTCATTTCTTCCTTGATCTGTTTCTTAACCATTCCTTGTTTAGTAGCATGTTATTTAACTTCCATGTCCTTGTGTGTTTTTCAGTGTTTTCTTATAATTGATTTCCAGTTTCATACCATTGTGGTCAGAGAAGATGCTTTATGTGATTTCACTCTTCTTAAATTTATTGAGAATTCTTTTGTGTTCTACCATGTTGTCTATCTTGGAAAATGTTCCATGTGCACTTGAAAAGAATGTATATTCTGTTGCTTTGGGATGAAAGGATAAGAAAATATCATTTACATCCATCTGGTCTAATGTGTCACTTAAGGCTGTTGTTTCCTTGTTGATTTTCTATCTGGAAGAACTAATCGTTGATGAGAATGGAGTGTTAAAGTTCCCTACTCCTACTCTATTACTCTTTGTCTCTCCTTTTTGTCTGCAGATATTTGGTTTATATATTTAGGTGTTCCTCTATGGGAACATAAATTGTCGTAAGAGTCATATAATTTTATTGGGTTGATTACTTCATTATTTTGAAATATCCTTCTTTGTCTCTTATAATAGCCTTTGTTTTAAAGTCTGTTTTATCTGGTGTAAGTATTGCTACTCTAGTTTTTTTTTCATTTCCAGTTGCATGAAATATATTTTCCCATCTCTTTACTTTCAGTCTGTGTGTGTCTTTGATCTAAAGTGGATCTCTTGCAGATAGCATGTGTATGGGCCTCCTTATTCATTCAGCTTACCCAATATCTTTTTATTAGAACATTAACCTATTTATATTTAAAGTGATTATTGATAAATATGTAGTTATTTACATTTTATTATTCATAACTGTCCTTTTCCCTTTTTGTTCTTAAAATGTCCGATAACATTTTTTAATACTGTTTGTTGTGGAAGGACTCTTTAGATTTTTTTTGTCCGGGAAGCTCTTTATCTCTTTATCTTCTTAATGTTTTAAATGTTGTTCAACTACAGTTGTTCCCATTCTCTCCTCATTACTCTCCCCTACCCTACCTACCCACAACCTTCCACATTCAGTCCTCCCCCCACCCATTGTCTTTGTCCATGGGTCCTTTATACATGTTCCTTGCCTTGACCTTTTTCCTTCTTTCCCCTTTTTCCCTCTACATCCTCCCCTCTGGTCACTGCCATTTTGTTCTTTATTTCTATGTACCTAGTTCTGTTTTGTTCCATTGTTTGCTTTATTGATTAGGTTCAACTTATATGTGAGAACACATGGTATTTGTCTTTCACCGTGTGACTTATTTCAGTTAGCACAAACACTCTCCAGTTTCATCCATGCTGTTGCAAAAGGTAGTCGTTCCTTCTTTTTTTCTGCTGCATAGTATTCCATTGTGTAAATGTATCACAGTTTTTTGATCCACTCATTCACTGGTGGGCACTTAAGGCTGTTTCCAGCACTTGGCTATGGTAATTAATGCTGCTATGAACATTGGGGTGCATAGGATCTTTTGAACTGGTGTTTCAGAATTCTCAGGGTATAATGCCAGCAATAGAATTGCCAGGTCAAAAGGCAGTTTCATTTTTAGTTTTCTGCGGAAATCCCATACTGTTTTCCACAGTGGCTGCACCAGTCTGCATTCCCACCAAGAATGTACTAGGGTTCTCTTTTCTCTATATCCTCACCAGCAATTGTTTGTTGATTTCTTTATGATGGCCATTCTGAGTGGGGTGAAGTGGTATCTCATTGTGGTTTTAATTTGCATCTCTCTGATGGCTAGCAATGTTGAGTATTCTTTCATATGTCTCTGGGCTCTCTGTATCTCCTCTTTGGAGAAGTACCTGTTCAGATCCTTGGCCCATTTTTTAATTGGATTGTTTGTCATCTTGGTGTGGAATCATGTCAGTTCTTTATGTATTTTAGAGATCAGACACTTGTCTAAGGTATCATTTGTAAATATATTTTCTTATACAGTTGGTTCCCTCTTCATTTTGCTGATGTTTTCTTTATCTGTGTGGAAGCTTTTTAATTTGATGTAGTCCAAATTATTTATTCTTTCCTTCATATCTTTTGCTCTAGAGGATATACCGGTGAAAATATTGCTGCATGGAATACCTGAAATTTTTGTTCCTATATTCTCCTCTAGGACTTTTACGGTGTCATGAATTACATTTTTTGTGTATAGTGTAAGTTGGTGATCAAATTTAATTTTTTTTTTGCATGTAGCTATCCACATCTCCCAGCACAATTTTTTGAAGAGGCTATTTTTACTCCATGTTATGCTCCTGCCTGCTTTGTTGAATATTAATTTACCATAGAGACATGGGTTTATTCTGGGCCCTCTATTCTGTTCCATTGATCTATGTGTCTGTTCTTATGCCAGTACCAGATTGTTTTGATTATAATGACCTTGTAATATAGTTTGATACCTGGTATTGTGATCCCTCCTACTTTGCCCTTCTTTCTCAAAATTGCTGAGGCTATTTATGGTTGTTTATGTTTCCATAGAAATTTTTGAAATGTTTGCTCTGTGTCTGTGAAATATGTCATTGATATTTAAATAGGGATTGAGTTGAATCTATAAATTGCTTTGAGTGGTATGGACATATTGATTATGTTAATTCTTCCAGTCCATGAACACATATATGTTTCCATTTATTTGTGTCTTCCTTAATTTCTTTTTTCAGTGCTGTGCAGTTTACTGAGTACAGGTCTTTTACCTCATTGGTTAAGTTTATTCCTATGTATTTTATTTTTTTTGTTGCTGTAGCAAATGGGAATTTTTCCTAATTTCTGTTTCTGATATTTCATTGTTGGTGTACAAAAATGCCTTCAATTTCTGACTGTTGACTTTGTATCCTGCTGTTTTGCCAAATTCACTTATTAGTTCGAGTAGGTTTTTGGAGTAGTCTATAGGGTTTTTCATGTACACTATCATGTCATCTAAAAACAATGAAAGTTTTACTTCCTCCTTTCCAATTGGGATGCCTTTTATTTCTTTTTCTTGTCTGATGGCTGTGGCTACAACTTCCATTACTATGTTGAATGGAAGTGGTAAAAGCAGACACTCTTATCTTGTTTCTGATCTTAGTGGGAAAGCTTTTAGTTTTGTCTGTTGAGTATGATGTTGGCTGTATGTTTTTCATGTATGGCCTTCATTATGTTGAGGTATGCTCCCTTTACTCCCACTTTGCTGAATGTTTTTATCATAAATGGGTGCTGTACTTTCTCAAATGCTTTTTTTGCATGTATTGATATGATCATATGATTTTTGTCTTTCCTTGTGTTTATGTAATGTATTACATTTATTGATTTGCAAATATTTTACCATCCTTGTATCCCTGGGACGAATCCCATTTGATCATGCTGCATGATCTTTTTAATGTATTGCTGGATGTGGTTTGAAAATACTTTGTTGAGGATTTTAGTGTCTGTGTTCATGAGCAATATTGGCATGTACTTTTCTTTCTTTCCTGTGTCTTTATCTAGTTTTGGAATAAGGATGATGCTGGCTTCATAAAAAAGAGTGTGGAAATCTTCCCTCTTCTTGGATTTTTTTTTGAATAGTTTGAGAAGGATAGGGGTTAGCTCTTCCTTAAATGTTTTGTAAAGTTCTCCTGTGAAACCATCCAGTCCATGGCTTTTGTGTGCCAGGAGCTCTTTGATTACTGCTTAAGTTTTACTAGTCTTCAATTTTATTGGTCTGCTCAGGCCTACTGCTTCTTCTTGACTCAGTTTTGGAAGATTGTATGTTTCTAGAAATTTGTCCATTGCATCCAGGTTTTCAAATTTCTTGGCCTATAGTTGTTCATAGTAATTTCCTACAAGCCTTTGTATTTCTGTGGTATCACTTGTAATTTCTCTTTCATTTCTGATTTTTTCATATTGGTCCTCTCTCTCTCTCTCTCTCTCTCTCTCTTTTTTTTTTTTTGATGAGACTGGTTAAAGGCTTGTCAGTTTTGTTTTATCTTTTCAAAGAACCAGCTCCTGGGTTTATGAATCTTTTGAATTGTTCTTTTAGTCTCTATGTCATTCAATTCTGTTCTGGTCTTGATTTTTTCCTTCTTTCTACTTGCTCTGGGCTTCGTTTGTTGTTGTTCCTCCAGTTCTAGTAGGTGTAGGATTAGGTTGTTTACATGAAATACCTTTTTTAGGTAAGCCCATATTGCTATGAACTTCCCTCTCAAGGCTGCCTTTGTTGTGTGCCATAGGTTTTGAACTGTTATGTTCATTTTCATTTGTTTCTAGAAACTTTTTGATTTCTTCCTTGATCTCATTGGTAACCCATTCATTGTTTAATAACATGTTATTAGACTCTATGAATGAGTGTTTTTGAGTTTTTTCCTTGAGCTTGGTTTCTAGTTTCAAGCTATTGTGATTCGAGAATATGCTTGATATCATTTCAGTTTTTTTGAATTTGTTGATGCTTGTTTTGTGTCCTATCATGGGAGCTCTTAATAATGTTCCATGTGTATTTGAAAAGAATGTATATTTTGCTTCTTTGGGATGAAAGGTTCTCTGTATATCAGTTAACTCTGTTTGATCTAGTGTGTCATTCATTGCCACAATGTCCTTGTTGATATTTTGTTTGGAAGATCTATCCATTGTTGACAGTGGGGTGTTGTAATACCCTACTATAAGTATGTTGGTTTCTACAACTTTCTTGAAGTCTTTCAAGATTTTCCTTGTATATTTGGGTATTCCTATTTTATTTTATTTTATTTTTATTTTAATTGTTGTTCAAGTACAGTTTTCTGTCTTTTACTCCCATCCTATCCCACCCACCCATCTCTCCCCAACTCCCTCCCATTTCTACCCCCCCATTTTTGTCCATGCGTCCTTTATATTTGTTCTTGTAAACCTTTCCCCTTTTCCCCTGAAATTCCCTCCCCTCTCTCCTCTGGTCACTGTTAGCCTGTTCTCTATTTCAGTGTCTTTAGTTATATTTTGCTTGTTTGTTTTTTTGTTTAGGTTCCTGTTAAAGGTGAGACCATATGGTATTTGTCTTTCACCACCTGGCTTATTTGGCTTAGCATAATGCTTTCCAGTTTCATCCATGCTGTTGCAAAGGGTAGGAGCTCCTTCTTTCTTTCTGCTGCTTAGAATTCCATTGTGTAAATGTACGATAGTGTTTTGAACCATTCATTTATTGACGGGCACTTAGGTTGATGTTTACAATGTTTATGTCTTCTTGATGGATTCTTCCTATGAGTATTATAAAGTGTCCTTCTGTGTGTCTTTTCATGCCTTTGTTTTGAAGTCTATTTTCTCTGATATAAGTATTTCTACCCCTGCTTTCCCCTGCCGCCTTCCATTTGTTTGGAATATTTTTTTTCCAACCCTTCACTTTTGGTCCGTATAGGTCTTTTGTTTTAAGGTAAATCCCTTGTAGGCAGCATATGTGTAAGTCTTGTTTTTTTTATCCATTCAGCTACCCTATGTCTTTTGATTGGAGTATTTAATCCATTTGCATAAGGTTATTATTGATAGGTACTTATTCATTGCCATTTTTCCCTTTTGTACCTGGATTTCTTTCTCTCTCACTCTTTTTCTTCCTTTTCTTAAAGCAGTCACTTTAGCATCCCTTGCAATACAGGTTTTGTTGAGGTGTATTCTTTCAGCCTCTTTTGGTGTGGGAAACTCCTTACTTCTCCTGCTATTTTCTTTTTTTTAAATATATTTTATTGATTATGCTATTGCATTTGCCCCATTCCCCCCTTCATTCCCCTCCACCCTGCAGACCCCCCCACCCACATTTCCCCCCTTTAGTTCATGTCCATGTGTCGTAAGTTCTTTAGCTTCTACTTTTCCCACACTATTCTTGCCCTCCCCCTGTCTATTTTCTACCCACCGTCTATGCTACTTATTCTCTGTACCTTTTCCCTTTCTCTCCTCCTCCCACTCTCCTGTCGATAACCCTCCATTTCTGTGGTTCTGTTCCTGTTCTAGTGGTTTGCTTAGTTTGCTTTTGTTTTAGGTATGGTTGTTAATATCTGTGAGTTTGCTGTCTTTTTACTGTTCATATTTTTATCTTCTTTTTCTTAGATAAGTCCTTTTAACATTTCATATAATAAGGGCTTGGTGATGATGAACTCCTTCAACTTGACCTTATCTGAGAAGTGCTTTATATTCCCTTCCATTCTAAATGAAAGCTTCCCTGGCTATAGCAATCTTGGATGTAGGTCCTTGCCTTTCATGACTTGGAATACTTCTTTCCAGCCCCTTCTTGACTGCAAGGTCTCTTTTGAGAAATCAGCTGACAGTTTCATGGGAACTCCTTTGTAGGTGACTGTCCCCTTATTACTTGCTGCTTCTAGAATTCTCTCCTTCATTTTCATCTTGGCTAATGTAATTATGATGTGCCTTGGTGTGTTCCTCCTTGGGTCCAACTTCTTTGGGACTCTCTGAGCTTCCTGGAAGTCTATTTCCTTTGCCAGATTGGGGAAGTTCTCCTTTATTATTTGTTCAAAAAACTTTTCCACTTGTTGTTTTTCTTTCTTTCTGCTGTGTAGTATTCCATTGTGCAAATGTACCACAGTTTTTTGCTTATTCTGTTGTTCTTTTCTCTTATATGTTGATGACTTTCTATACTGTTGTATTTGGATTCCTTTTTCTTATTTTTTGTGTATCTGTTAATAGATCTTTGATTTGTGATTACCAGGTGCTTCCTATAGACCAAGTTATGTTTATAGCAGTGTATTTTAAGTTGATGTCACTTAAGTTCAGACACATTTAAAATCTGTGATTTTTACTCACACCTTCCATGTTTATTTTTATCATTATATTTTACTACTTTTGTGTATGTTTGTGTGTATCCCTTCATTTATTGTAATTACATATGATCTTCCTACTTTGCCCTTTTAACTTTTGTACTAAATATACTTGCTTGATCCACTGCTTTTATGGTATGCTTGCATTTGTCAATGAGAATTTCTTTCCTATGTTTTCTTACTTGTAGTTCTGATTTTTTCTTTTCTTTTTAAGGAAGACCCTTTAAATTTCTTATCATAATGGTTTAGTGGTGATGTACTCCTTTTTTTTCTCTCTTTCTTGTTGGTCTGGGAAACTCTCTCTCCTTTGATTCTAAATGATAGCCTAGGGGGATATAGTAATTTTGGTAGGGAATTTTTGCTTTTCATCACTTTGAATATTTCATGCCAATCTCTTCTGGCCTGACAAGTTTCTTTTGAGAAATCAGCTGACAGTCTCCTTGGAGATTCCTTATACATAACTAACTGCTTTTCTCTTGCTACTTTTAAGATTCTCTCTTTTTCTTTAACTGTTGCATTTTAATTATGATGTGCATTGGTGTGGGGCTTTGGTTTCATCTTGTTTTGGACTCTTTGCACTTCCTGGACTTGTACATTTATTTCCCTTGCCAGGTTAAGGAAGTTTTCTGCCATTATTTCTTCAAATAGGTTCTCAGTCTCTTGCTGTTGTCCTAGAGGTTTCTTATGCCATCCTCATTTTTTTGTGTGAGTTTATTGAGTTAATTCCAGGCATCATAGTGTAGTGGACAAATTTATTCAGAGAATACACAATATCTCTTCACATATTTGTCATTCTTAAAATGTCATTTATCCTTTACAAACGTGATCCTTTACAAAGTGTATCAGGTGCAGTGCTGTTTGATAAAGACATTAATGCACTGAAATGGCACTGTATGTACTTAATTCTTTAAAACACCTTCTATAGAAGTGCTTTACAAATTGTATTAAATATGGCACAGTTTAATGGCCAGATTATTTCCTGAAATGACATTAAACAGATGCAGCAGAATTCAAGATGCTTAGAAACCTATTTTATACATGTGACCTTTATATAGTGAATTCCATGAATAATGGTGTGCTGAATGTATTTTTGATATAACATATATTTGTATACATATTCAAATAGCATTGTTGGAGATGTCTTTTATACATGTGCACTTAAATGTGTATTATAGGTAGCACAGTGTGGGGAACACATTCATTTACTTAAATAACACTATAAGTATTCACATATAACTACCATTTATTTAAGTGTTTATCAGAGCTCCTTTGAAATATAGCTTTTAAAAACATTGTTAATGCTATTACAGATATTTCCATTTTCCCTCCCTTTGCCTTTCTCCACCCAGCCCTGTGCCCTTCTCTCTGGCCATCACCACACTGTTCGCTGTGTTTATGGGTTATGCATCTATGATCTTTGGCTAATCCCTTCACTTTCTTGCATCTAGTCACCCCTCCCACCTCCCCTCTGTCAGCTGTCAGTCTGTTCTATGTGTCCATGACTCGTTTCCATTTTGTCAGTTTGTTTTGTTCATTAGATTCCACATATAAGTGAGATCATATGGTATTTGTCTTTCTCTGACTGGTTTATTTCACTTAGCATGATAATCTCCAGGTCCATCCATGCTATCCAAAAGGTAAGATTTCCCTTCTTCTGTATGGCCATGTAGTATTCCATTGTGTAAATGAACCACAGGTTTTTTATCAACTCATCTACCGGTAGGCACTTGGGCTATTTCCAGATCTTGGCTATTGTGAATAGCACTGCTGTTAATATAGGTATGCTTATATTCATTCAAAGTGGTGTCTCAGGATTCTTAGGATATATTACCAGAAGTGGGATTGCTGGGTCAAAAAAACAGTTCAATTTGTAATTTTTGAGGAAACACTATACTGTTTTCCATAGTAGTTGCACCCTTCGGCATTCCCACCAAGACTACACTAGGGTTCCCTTTTCTGAATATCCTCACCAGCATTTGTTGTTAGTTGATTTATTGATGCAAGTTATTCTGGCAAATGTGAGGTAATATCTCATTGTAGTTTTAATTTGTATCTCTTTCATGATTAATGATGTTGAGCATTTTTTCATATGTCTATTGGCCATCTGAGTGTCCACTTTGAGGAATGTCTATTCAGGTCCTTTGCCCATTTTTTTAATTGAATTGCTTGTCTTCCTGATGTTAAGTTGTACATGTAAATATTTTATATATTTTGGAAATTAACTCCTTATCAGATGTATCATCGGTGAATATGTTGTCCCATATAGTGGGTGCTCTTTTCATTTTGTTGATGGTTTTGTTTGCTCTGCAGAAGCTTTATAGTTTGATGTAGTCCCGCTAGTTTATTTCTTTATTTTCTTTGCCCTAGGAGACACATCAGCAAAAATTTTCTGATGAGAGATGTCTGAGATTTTTATTGCATTTATCTTACATGTCTCTTAATATTCCTTCATTCTTTCTAATTTTTTTGACCATTTATCCTGCATCTGAAAATATTTTCTTGCTAAGTTTCATGCTTACTAATTCCCTCTTAGGTTCTGGGTATTCTGCAGATTAGCTTACACTAAACTGCTAGTTCTCAGCCAATGTCCATTCTTCCCATTGTGGTAAAGCTTTGCTGGGCGCATGGCTGCACCATGGAAGACCACATTTCCTTACCTCTTTTGTGTACTGGTGAGCCCAGAAACTAAATGTGAGGGGAGATGATGTGTGGCACTCTCAAAGTGACTGGGTTGCAGTTCTTTTGTTCTTTTTTCCCTATTCCTACTGACTTGAAGATGATGAGCAGTGTACCAGCCATCCAGGACACACAAGTGAGAAGCCATTTGTTGAATATGTCAGAGTGTCCTTCTAGCCCTAAACTGCTTGCCAGTCCCTGGTTTTGATGTGAGAGGGGAGAGCAAAGGGGCGGGGCGGGGGGGGGGGCTAAGGTGGGACAACTGTAACTGAACAATAATAAAAAAAGAAAGAAGAACTTCCACATTGTTTAAACCATTGTTTTTTGGTGTCTTTAATAATTTAACAAAAGTAATAGCACTCAAGCTAACGTTCTATTGATTTGTAAAATTTCAAAAATAAGAATTTTGTCACAGTCTTTCTTGATTCTTTCATAGTGATTTGATACCCTTTTCTTCCACTCTAAAATGTTTATTTAGTCTGGTCTTGTTTTCTATTTTGTTGTGTTTTGTCTTACCTCTAGCAGAGTGGTTGTAAAACTTTGACACTGATTAGAAATACCTGGAGAACTTGTAAATATATTTTATCCGTGCTCCAGCCCAGAATTTCTGATTCAGTAGCGGGGGGGAAGGGGCCAGCTGATAATTTGCATTTCTAACAATTTTCCAGATGGTGTTGATACTGCTGGTCTAGCCATCATGCTTTTGAGACCCATAGTTCTGGTAATTCAGTTTCATACAAATATAAATTCTCTGTTGAATGAGCCATCTTTTATTTTATTGGCTTTTCTCAAATGTTTGGTTTTTCTTGGGTGTGTCCTCAGAGTATTTGAGATTTTTGATGTCCAGTACGTTATAATGTATTTGTTTGCCACATTCTTGCCCAGTGGTATTAGAGGATGGGCAAGGCTCGATTCTGGGAGAGAGCTAGTTTTCTGGAGAGGGTGCTGCTTCTCTTTATCCTGGGTGTCACCAGCCTTCTGGGACACTAACTCCGCTTGCCTAGAGGCAAATACCTCTGTTGCCCTTTAACTAAATTGTTTTAGAGGAGCCTGCCCCTTTTACTTTTTCAAGCAGTCACCTTGTCAGTTGCCCTAAGGACCATTCTGCACCCAGATCCACCAGTTTCGGGCTTGAAGCAGTGTTGGAGTCACTTCTGTATTTTCTAGTTGGCCTGTCCAGTGTATGATTAGACTCCATCTTCAATTTATTCCACCAGTCTCCTTTCTTGAGGACATTCTTCAAAGTTTCTTTTCCTTTGGAGGACTCCTTTGGTATGATCCAATCTGGCCACTTATTTTTGCTTATATAATTTTCTTTAATTGTCAGGGATTAGGATGAGGGAAAGGAATGTATCAACATATTCTCTGCCTTCCATCTTGATCCAGCCTCTCAACATTTTATTTTTATTTATGAATTTAATAAATAAAAATAAACTCAGCTATATTGCAAGTTTTTTGAGGATCTAGTACTGCAATAGACCCTCAGGCATATTTATATTTCTCCCAATTTAATAAATACTTGTTTGCTGAAGTCTCCCTTTTATCTAACCTGCCTTTGGTGATTTCTGCCATATTAACCTACTGGTATATGTTTAGGAAATATAATTTTGTTTTAAATATGAGCTTATGCTAATGAGAATAATATAAATTAGAGATAATTACTACTCAATAATAGTAGAGATAGTTAATATAACAAATTATTAATATGTAAATAATAGTATTTAAATTGAATTTATTGCATTACATTGGTTAATACAATTATGTAGGTTTTAGGTATACAATTCTATAATAATTGTATTTATTGAGCACTTGCTATGTACCAGGCTTAGGCTAAGCACTTTACACGTATACTGTTAACATCACTGTTTTGCAGATGAGGGTACCAAAGCACAGAGACAGCAAGTAACAAAACCAAATACCTAGTCAATAGCAGAGGGAAGATTTAAACTACGTTTTACTTAGAGCCTGTGCTCTTAAGCATTATACTGTCTGCCTCCTGTGACGGTGCATTTGCTAGATTTCAGAGTCAAAGAGCTGACGTGCATTATCCATGTTAAAATGCACTTGTATGTGAGAATATCTGCCATGGAGCTAAAACTAGACTCAGAGTTTTTTAGTAGTGATTGAATTGGAGTAAAAACAAATCAATGTTGTCTTTCCTTATTGACAGATAAAGTTGATGGTAGATACCTTTTATTTCTTTTTAATTTAACTACAGGTGATAGTGTTGCAGACTTACTATAGACAGTGGCATGCAAAAATCTTGGTAAAGAATTTAAGAAGACAAAAAATGTTAAGGTTAAAATGGGAAGAACAGGAAGAACAAAGAAAGATAGAAGAAAAAGAAGAATGGATGACATTGGACTATTACCGGAGGCATAATCCTCAAACAAAAGAAGATTTTGAACTTCTGTATAATGCACTAGAACGTAAGTTTGAAATGCGCTTGGCATAAAATGTTAATTTTATAGTTTTTCACTAGTAGGAAAACAGGTCTATTAAAGACAGAAGGAAGACCTTACTATTTTAGGAAAGTGTCTTGGGAATCCGTGTGAGACAATTCGAAATGATGAACAGGGTCTTACATTTGGGACAGGATAAAGGCTGAACGGAATTTGGAAATGCTTTTACATTAACAGTGGGTAAATTATACAGGTTTTGTATATCATCTCATTTGATCCTTATCCCTGTGAGATAAAGAAAATACTGTTTAATACGGTTGACAGTTTAGGAGTTTGTGAACCCAGAGTTGAACTCTCTCCAGTTCCTCAGTCCAGCGCCCTGTCTCTGATTCTGCTCTGTAGGTGAGGGGCTGGGCAATGCCTTTGATTCCCTGCCATGAACCATAATATATAAATGTACATTTTCGACCTATTTGAATTTTATTCCTCTTTTCTTTCATACAATGTGTGCTAGTCATTGACACAATTAGAAGCTTCAGTTCCTCGAACGAGTGAAGTATTCTCTTCTAGTCAGGACAGTGGAGACACTGTTCTTCCTGAAGCCTGTCTGTCCCCTTGCCTACCTTCCAGTCTCAGCTTAAATGTCGTCTACTCAGAGGCTTTTATGACTGAGTACAGGTTGTCTGTCCTATTGCACTCCAAACTTTTCACTCGTAACACCATAATTTATAGTAATACACCTTCTGTTTAAAATTAACTTCCACTGTGGGTTGTAAGTTTTGAGAGAAACTGATTTTTTTAATGATTTCTGTTTTCCTGTGCTTAGCTCATATTACAACAGATATTGGTTGAATGGATGAGTACATGACTGAAGGGGAAACCTAGGAGTGTACTAATGCAGCTATTTCTAGCTTCTGCTTTTTCAGAAGTTAACATGCTAAAATGGAAGTAACTGGAACAGAAGAAATTTTCTATTTCCTTAGGTGCTAGAAAGTGGAGAAGTTGGCCTCATGTGATCACAGAAAAAAATTTAAATTAAAAATAGCTTTAATTTTTTTCTTCTTATTGAATGGGTCTTTTTCACCCAATGAAATAAGTCTTTGACTTCTATAATGGTTTATAACATTAACTTTAAGCAATTTTTTTCCCTTCCTTTGGTAAATATTTTATTTATTTATTTTTTAGAAAGAAGGGAAGGGAGGGAGAAAGAAAGGGAGAGAAACAACAGTGTGTGGTTGCTTCTCATATGTCCCCCACTGGGGACCTGGCCTGCAACCCAGGCATGTGCCCTGACTGGGAATCAAACCGAGGACCCTTTGCTTCACAGGCCCGTGCTCAATCCATTGAGCTACACCAGCCAGGGCCAAAATTTTTTTATTATAACTTTGTTTGTGTACTATTTGTGGATATTATGTGTTCTGTTACCCAAGTCACTTTTTCCTCTCTCACTGAATACAATTTTAGGTGTTGGATGTTGGACATATTTATGTAGCTATATGAAAATGCACTATTTACTGAAGATGATGCAATTCAACACTAGGTCCAACCAGCAAAATTAATGAACGCGCCTCACGTGCAGATCTGAGTGGCTTTAGGAAGGCAGCAGTGCGTAACAGTTACGCTTGCTCCCTAGACTTGTACATCTGCCTCTTCTTTCTCCTAATTGTTGACCTGTGCAAATACTTTGTTTTACTTTAAATTTTACTTCTATTTCCATTTGCTCTGTCCGATGAAAACGAAGGTTATTTCTAAGTTTAGCAGTTTAACCGAAGGCACTGTTGGCAAAGTGTCTGTGAAAGATTGTATTGATAATTATACAACTCTACAGCAGAGTTTTATAGAATAGAGTTCCGTTACAGCAGAACTCTATTCAAAAAGTAATCCAAATTCATATGTGAATAAGGCAAAGGATACCATTGTTATTCTGTTTGATTAAGGGGTAACTATGCAAAATAATAGGAAATATGCTAAGTGAGGTCCTACCTTTACTACTTACTAGTAGTATTAACTTATGCAAGTTACTTATTTTTTAAAAAATATATTTTACTGATTATGCTATTGTAGTTGTCCCATTTTTTCTCCCCTTTATTCCCCTCCACTCTGTGCCCACCTCCTACCAGCATTCCCCTGCTTAGTTCACGTCCATGGGTCATACATATAAGTTCTTTGGCTTCTCCATTTCCTATACTATTCTTAACCTCCCCCTGTCTATTTTGTACCTACCATTTATGCTTCTTATTCCCTGTACCTTTTTTCCTGTTCCCCCAATCCACTCCCAGCTGATAACACTGCATATGTTCTCCGTTTCTGTGATTCTGTTCCTGTTCTAATTGTTTGCTTAGTTTGTTTCTGTTTTTTGTTTTTGTTTTTAGGTTCAGTTGTTAATAGCTGTGAGTTTGTTGTCATTTTACTATTCATATAAATATATCTTCTTTTTCTTAGATAAGTCCCTTTAACATTTCATATAATAAAGGCTTGGTAATGATGAATTTGTTGAACTTGACCTTATCTGGGAAGCTCTTTATCTGCTCTTCCATTCTAAATTATAGCTTTGCTGGATAGAGTAATCTTAGATGTAGGTCTTTGCCTTTCATGACTTCAAATACTTCTTTCCAGCCCCTTCTTGCCTGCAAGGTTTCTTTTGAGAAATCATCTGATAACCTTATGGGAATTCCTTTGTAGGTAACTGTCTCCTTTTTTCTTGTGGCTTTTAAGATTCTCTCATTATCTTTTATCTTGACTAATGTAATTATGATGTGCCTTGGTGTATTTCTCCTTGTGTCCAGCTTCTTTGGGACTCTCTGAGCTTCCTGGAAGACTATTTCCTTTGTCAGCTTGGGGAAGTTCTTCATTATTTTTTCAAGTAAGTTTTCAGTTTCTTTTTCCTCCTATTCTCCTTCTGGCACCCCTATGATTCAGATGGTGGAATGTTTGAAGTTGTCCTGGAAGTGCCTAAGCCTCTCCTAATTTTTTTGTTTTGAATTGTTGTTTCTTCATTCTGTTCTGGTTGAATATTTATTTCTTCCTTCTGTTTCAAATTGTTGATTTGAGTCCCGGTTTTTCCTTTCACTGTTGGTTCCCTATACATTTTCCTTCATTTCACTTTTCATAGCCTTCACTTCTTCCTCTACTTTGCAACCATAGTCAACCATTTCTGTGAGCATCCTGATTACCAGTGGTTTGAACTCTGCATCTGATAGGTTGGCTTTCTCTTCATTGCTTAGTTCTATTTTTGGAGCTTTGACCTGTTCTTTCATTTGGACCAATTTTTTTTTTTCTCGGCCGGCCTGTTACATAGTAAGGGGCCTTAGGTATTCACCAGGGTGGGGCAACCCATGTTGCTTTTTGTGGTGCTGTGTGGTGGGGAGGGGTCAGAGAGGGAACAATGGTGCTTGCTCAGCTGTCAGCTGGCTTTCAGTTACTTCCCCTGTTACCCACAAGCAAATTGGGCCCTTTTGGTGCTCATTCCCAGGTGGTGGGTTTGTGTACATTCTAGGACCCTGTGGGTCTCTTCAATGAACTCTCCTGTGAGACTGGCAGTTTCTCCTGCCATCACAGTCCTCACAGGTTTATACATCCAGAGATTGTGAAGGTTTATTTCCCTGCACTGGAACCCTGGGTTGCATGGTCTGTCTCGCTCCTCAGTTGTTCCTTCCTGTTTATCCGCATTCATGTGGGACTGCCTGGTCCTCCAGCTGCCAACTTGCCACGTGTGCATTCTCTCTGCCCTGGCTGCCCATCTTTGCCCCTCCTCCCAGTCTAAATGAATGTTTCTTCTTTAACTCCTTGGTTGTCGGACTTCCATACAGTTCGATTTTTCTGGCAGTTCTGGTTATTTTTGGTTTTTAACTTTGTGGTTGTCCTTTTGTTTGTGCAAGTAGGTATAGTGTATCTACCTATGCCTCCATCTTGGCTGGAAGTCAAAATTACTTATTTTTTCTAAGCCTCAGTTTCTTCATCTATAAAATAATTTAATAATTTCTGACATTCTGACTTCAGAAGTCTATATAAAGGGAAAAATATAAAATACTACATTCATGAAAGCAGTTTAAAAACTACAAAGATCTATGCATGTCTTAGTTACTGTTATATGGTAAATTATTTTACACAGATTTTCCATATTAAAGTAGAACAAATATATTTTTTTATTTCTACACATGATTTGTATGGAAAATAAAAGTGAAATTTTTTATATAAAACACATTTCTCAGTTTTCTCCTAGTCCTATAATTCTAAATTTAAACCCTCAGATTAATGCTTTTTAAGTCTTTTTGTTGTAATTAAAATTTCTGGTTCATAAGCTCAATAATATTTATACCACTCTTCTATTTAATGGTATAGGTTCAGTCCATGTTCTTAACTCCAGTATTTCAAGCTTCTGCCCTCTTGTGGCCGAGAGTGTCAGTTGCATAGTTTGAATTACATTGCCTAATATGAATTTTAACATTTCTTTTGAATAGTCTGTCCCTTGGTTATTAAGTGAAATGATATCAACTTAACAAATGGATTTAACTGCATAAGTTAATATAATGAGTCAGATACAAGACTATATCCATGCAAACATGTTTGATTTTTATGTCTTTTAAAATTTTATTTATTATTCATTCATTCATCCATTTACTTATCTATCCATTGATCTGAATTGTCACTTTTATCTCAGACTCAGCATAGGGGTCAACATCTTTGAGAACTCTCTTCTGGCAGCATGGATACAGCTCAGAGCCACTTTTCTTTGCCCCATTATTCTCTGCATACACCACTCTCTTAATTGTTCACCTTTTTACCTATGGCATCTGATAGGACCTTGCTTAGTATGTCTAGTAAATGTGTTGAACCGAATCTTCTAAACTTTGTCTTTGTTTTGACTTGACTTAACCATGTTTTCTGACTGTAATTATTATCTCTTGATCTTAAGGTCCCTTGACTTTTAGCTTCTGGAGAGTCCGTGGGCCCAGGTCACTGACATCTGGCCCTCGGATTCTGAATCTTTCTTGGTTCTTGACATTGAGGCTTTCAGCCTGTGTTGAGAAATTTATTTATTTATTGGGGTTTGTGTTTGTTTGTTTAGCGATGAGAATTTTAAAAAGAAGATGCACATGAGCTGTCAGTGGTGGCAAAGATGTTGTACTGTTATTTTTTAATTTTCAAATAGTAATTAGATCTCAGAAATTTTAAAATGTGTATGGACTTTAAGTACTAGTCTGTACTTCCATTTTGTAATTGAACTTCAGATTCTGGAGATTATGTCATTTGTCAAAGAAGATAAGGAAATAAATGTATTTTTTTCAAATCAGCCAATTTGTTTAATATAATTTTCTTTAAAAAATATTGAGAGTTAATTGGCATTTGTTATGGGCTGAATTTTGTTCCCCTAAAATTCATATGATGAAGTCCTAATCTCCACTGTATCAGAATGACTGTACGTGGAGATGGGGCCTTTAAAGAGATCATTAAGAATGAGTGAGGTACTCTGAGTGGGATGTAAGCCAATTTGACTGGTGTTCTTATAAAAAGAAGAGATTAGGAAACAGCCATGCACAGAAAGATCATATGAAGACACCAAAGGAGATGGCCATCTACAAGCCTTGGAGAGAGGCCCTCAGAAGAAACTAATCTGCCATCATATTGATCTTGAACTTCTATCCTCCAAAACTGTGAGGAAATAAATTTCTTTTGTTTAAGTCACCCATCCCATGGTACTTTATTGTAGCTGCCCCAGAAAACTAATATATCATCACATTTTTAAAAATCACCCCTAGGGAATTTATTTTATGAAAGGTGGGGCAGAATCGCTCTTGTTTCCCTCGATGTCGTCTATGTACAGTTCTGGAAATGGTCAAATGAGATATCAAATTTATTTTGTCTCGCTGCTCCTGATTCCTGTGTTTTTCTATTTCTTATCGGTAGCCAGAACATGGTCTATTTCTGATGCCTTGTTCCATCCCTCATTACAGATTTACAGGGAGGTTGTTCATCTGATGGAGAATATCTTGCTCTTTGAGGTTGGCAGAATACCTTAAATAATACCCTAGTGGCCTAAATGTATTGCTGGGCTGAAAGGTTTCTAATGGAAAACTGGGAAGTAAAATAGGCTTACTAGTATCATTTAATTGTTTTCTGCTTTCTGGGAATATCCATTAATGAAATAAATATTTTCAGTTATTATTTCCACAAGGAAACATTTTTTTTTCTCTTCATTCATATACTACCTTTTGGTATATGGAATTTATTCAATTTTTAAAAGTTCCTTTTGGTTGCTACTCTTAAATGATAAACTCATCAATTATGGATTTCTTGCATTTGTATAACATTATTTAGCTCTTCAAATTACAAATCCTCTTTTAGGACAAACCAGGCCATACAGTGTTTGAATAATGTATTCCTGGTGAGGGACAGAGTAGATCCTTATAAGGAACATGACTGGCAAGTTCTTACCTGATCAGGAGCATTTCAAATTGAAGTTTAAGAGGAAGAAGTGATGGTCTGATACCACTGTAAAACAAGATGTCGTGAAAGGCAGCAGTTAGCAGAAATAACACTAAGGCTTCAGATATATACTTTCCAATTCAAAGACTGGTATTAAAGTAACCTGGCATTCTAATAGCAGAAAAATATAATTTCTAATTATATATATTCTGCACTATCCTTGTAACATGCTGGAAAACTAATCATGTCTGGAATATAACAAAGGAAGAGTACATTTTACTTGATTGAATCATATCTAATGGAAGATAAGGAGCAGTAATCTCATATGTCAAGAAGAGATGTGCCCAAAGGAAGTCTTTAAGCCTAATGGTGGGAAAAAAAAAAAAAAAGTCAGGCTTTTGGGCACAGAGAAATGGAAAGAGAAGCAGATGTTCTGTTCTTGTGGAAGGGTCTTACAGCCTACCCACCTGGGGAGAAGCAAGGGAACACGTTAGTTCCTTCAGTAGCGCAGGTATCTTTCTCACATCAAACCTTAAAGAGTGCCTTTCACGTGATAATATCTCAAAAATGGTTATTGGGTATTATGAACTGGCAAAGAAGTGATAGAATTTTGGCATGTATAAGAACCAGATAAGTGAGCCAGGTTTTTTTTTTTTTTTTTTTTAAGTTCAGAAAAAATAGGCTTGATTCTGTGGCCACAATACAGTTCATGAGTGTCTGAAACTTCATCATTCTGACAATGTAATTATAAATTATCTTTAAGTAAGAGGAAAGAATTAGATGGCTAATTAAGTAAAGGTGGCTCTCCAGAGTAAACCAACAAATAAGTGTACATTGAAAAGGACTGTACAAATCAAAAGATGACATACTCTTGAGAGACAGAGAGCAGTCAAGGCCATGGACCATGGAGCCACACTGCCAGAGTTCTGGTCCTGGCTCCACCCGGACAAGTTACACAGCCTCTCCTTTCCTGTTTCCTTTTGTATAAAATATGGGATAATAGCAGCACCCATTCACTGGTTTGTCAGGAGAGTAAATGGGTTCATACATGCAAGAAGCACTTGGAACGGAGCCTGGCACATAGTAAGCAGCTGTCATTTTTATGGTCTCATTTAATTAGAAAGAGGGGACTAGGAATTGTGAGGAAGCAGGAGATGAAGTAAATAGTACAGTTAAAAACCAGATTTTTCTTTCAGTGCAGCCATAAGAATAGAAAGGAAATTAAGGCAAGGTCTAGCTATAGCTTGAAGCCATACATGGATTAGGAGAGAAGAGAATGAGACTGTAAAAAAAAGGCTAATTTGTGGGGCCAGACCATTCAGCATGTTCTGATGTGTTCAGGGGTGAGGGTGTCTTGGGTGAGGCTGAAGTTACGTAAACCTGCACGGATGGAGAACACACCTGCCGCCTCTGGGGAGGAACCCATGAGCATGCTTACCTGGAGGCATAAGTTGACATGATCTGTATTGCTGTCCTTTGGCTCCTGTTTGTTTGAATACTTCTATTGTTTAGTCTCTCAGCTTCTATTTCACCTCATTTTTTCATATATCAGATGCACACTGTGAATGATTCTATTCATATATAATTTTATTTAAATTGATACAAGAATAAAATACTGCTTGTCAGGATGTGATGGTAAAAAAAAAATACTCTGTAAAGATGTGGGATTTTAAAACTTGAGTCTTTCATGTTATTTCTCTAGTCTGGCGACAAGAAGAACTAGCACGAATTAACCAATCTTTCACTGGAGCTGAAAGGAAAGCTGCTTTGTGTGAACTTCTGGAAAAAGAGAGCCAACTTATTGCTTCCATTGAGAGACATAGATACATTGCTTCTATAGAAAACCAGGAAGCAATGATACAAGCTTTTTTGAATAAGGTTAGTGAAGTACCAATTATTTAAATATCAGTGTAGCCTTAGTTTAAAAATGCAAAGTAACTAAAAGATTTACATTTTAAGAATTTGCATGAATTTTGTTTAGCATTTTGGTGACATATTTAAAAAAATTCTCCCTGTGTTTTTTTCTTTTCTGTGATGCACCTTTAGATTTTAACTGCAGCATAGAATAGTGATTGACAAGTAACGTGAAATTAACATGTCCATTCTCAGCTAAAGGGATCAATGAAGGAAGAAAATGTAGATAATGTCCTTGTAACTGTTCATTTAGATTTAGTCTAACTGTAGAAATTAGGTGAATTGCACACCCTGATAAAATGGAATATTAAATTCACGAAATGTCTTGTCTGGGGTGCTACTGTAGTGAGCAATCTGGGGAAAATACCTATCAATTAGAGTTTTTTCTCTCTTGCTTACCAGGTCATTAACTGATTGGAAATTTCTGACCAAAAGGATATATGGTTATTGAAAACCATGAAAACGTGTAATTAAGGGAAACACTAAAGCAATTACCCTTTTGAGGTGAAATTGCCTGTTTGATATTAAATAGCCTGTTTCCATAGTGACCACTTTCCTTTTATAAACCTGATTTTTTCCAAACAATTGAAAGCCAACCAGCTACAAGGAGAAAAGGAATGGTGTTCTTCAGGATACTCGCCTGTAGGGATTCTAGTGGTAGGATTCTTGTTTGAGAGCATTTGTTTTTAAAAAAACTATATATTTTTTTTTACTAGAAATGCCCTCCTGTTATCTAACCTGTACATCCTCTTGTTTGATCTCAGTTTTTCTTATGGTTTGAACTACTGCCTAAATCCTGGAATTCCCTACAGTTCCAGGCTGGATCTCTCTTAGAAGCTTCCAAAATCACATGTCCAAATGCCTAGTGTCATAGCTCTTTGGATGTCCTAAGAGTCCACCTACCTCCAGTCATCCCTGAAGCCATATCATCTCACCATTCCTTCATCCCTCACCTCTAAACTTACCCTGTTTCATAGCACTTGCATAATTTATCTCTGCAAACGTTTCATCATCTACTCATTTGCCTCAGGCAGAAAGCAGGGTGTTATTCTTGACGTCCTAGGAGCCACCAACTTGTTTGTTCTATTACTTTAACAATCTCTTCAATTCTTTGCTTCTTCGTTTCCAAACCCCCTGCTGCTGCCTGTGAGGAAGCAGTTCCGTCATGGTACTCTGCTGCTTCACGTGTATCCACGTAGGCCTTGTAGGCAAAGACATGAACTGCAGCTAATCTCCGTCTTGGTGGAATGCCTTGTGATCCTACTGGAACCCGCAAGGAGGGGAGGCTTCTGAGGATTTGCAATGGGCAGCTCCTCTCTCTTGCTCCCTTTCTCCCCTGGGAGGCTGTCATGACACAGGGCTTATCTTGTATCTGTGAGCTTGACATGGATTTAAATAATTCTGGGTGTCCTCACCTGGGTTACTTTATATCTCCAAATTAGGCTCTTGGCCTCCAATCTCACTTCTCAGTTCCCTCCTCCATACTTCTGCCGTTGCCACAGTGACCTCATTAAATACCACCTGCCCCTGCCCCTCCTCACTGCCCTCATGGAACAAGGGTTTTCATAATTGATTCTCAGAGCACCTGCCCCACCCTACTGTTTTCTCCTTGCACACGGCAGCTGCACTGCTCCAGCCGTGCTCAATTTCCACTCACACATCCTGAGAGAGATCATGTACTCTTGATGCTTTTACATCTGGTCTCACCCCTACTTGGAACATCCTTTCCTTCCTGCCTCAGTAGCCAGTTACTCATCCTTCAAACAAGCTCAAGGATCCACTTATCCTCCTACTTTAGCCTGCACTATATGCTATCATGAGACTGTCTCACTTCTCTCTTAATACTTCAGGGTCAGTTTTTATTTTATCTATTTAGATGTTGGAATCCTTCCTAGATTCTGAGCTTCTGAAGGCAAGAGCTATTATTATCTCTGTACCCTCATATCTTAGCACAGAGCTTATCACAGGGTATATATAAATTCTTGTGAAAGAAGGTGGGGAGGAAAAATGAGGGACAGCAATATTGTTGTATAATGTTTTTAAATTATATTTTATTGATTATGCCATTACAGTTGTCCCATTTCTCCCCCATCATTCCCCTCCACCCTGCACACCCCCTCCCACCCACATCCCCCACTTTAGTTCATGTCCATGTGTCATAAGTTCTTTAGCTTCTACTTTTCCCACACTATTCTTGCCCTCCCCCTGTCTATTTTCTACCCATTGTCTATGCTACTTATTCTCTGTACCTTTTCCCCACTCTCTCCTCTTCCCACTCCCCTGTTGCTAACCCTCCATGTGATCTCCATTTCTGTGTTCCTGCTCCGGGTCTACTTGTTTGCTTAGTTTGCTTTTGTTTTAGGCGTAGTTGTTAATATCTGTGAGTTTGCTGTCTTTTTACTGTCCTATTTTTTATCTTCTTTTTCTTAGATAAGTCCCTTTAACATTTCATATAATAAGGGCTTGGTGATGATGAACTCCTTTAACTTGACCTTATCTGACAAGTGCTTTTCTTCCCTTCCATTCTAAATGACAACATTGCTGGATAGACCAATCTTGGATGTAGGTCCTTGACTTTCATGACTTGGAATACTTCTTTCCAGCCCCTTCTTGCCTGCAAGGTCTCTTAAGAAATCAGCTGACAGTCTGATGGGAACTCCTTTGTAGGTGACTGTGCCCTTATCCCTTGCTGCTTCTAGAATTCTCTCCTTCATTTTCATCTTGGCTAATGTAATGATGATGTGCCTTGGTGTGTTTCTCCTTGGATCCACCTTCTTTGAGACTCTCTGAGCTTCCTGGACTTCCTAGAAGTCTATTTCCTTTGCCAGATTGGGGAAGTTCTGCTTTATTATTTGTTTGGATAAGTTTTCCACTTGTTGCTCTTCTTCTTCCCCTTCTGGTACCCCTATAATTCGGATGTTGGGATGTTTAAAGATGTCCCAGAGGTTCCTAAGCCTCTCCTCATTTTTTTGAATTCTTGTTTCTTCCTTCTTTTCTGTTTGTTTCTTTCTTTCTTCCTTCTGGTCCACTCCATTGATTTGAGTCCCAGTTTTCCTCCCATCTCTATTGGTTCCCTGTGCATTTTTCTTCATTTCACTTATTGTAGCCTTCATTTGTTCATCTAATTTGTGAGCAAAATAAACCAATTCTGTGAGCTTCCTAATCACCAGTGCTTTGAACCGTGCATCTGATAGGTTGGCTATCTCTTGGTCACTTAGATGAATTAGCTCTGGGGCTTTGATCTGTCCTCCCATTTGAACCATTTTTTTTTTTTTTTTTTTTTTTGGTCTAGTCTTGGCTGTTATGTAGTGAGGGGCGGAGCCTTAGGTGTTCAGAAGGGTGGGGCAACCCAGTTGCTGGTTGTGATGCTGGATGTGGGGGCGGGGTTTAAGAGTGAACAATGGCGCTTGCTCCACTCTCTCTCAGATTCCAGTCCCTTCCGCCGCTTTCCCCAAGCAAATTGGGTCCTTCTGGTGCTGACCTCCACGTGGGTGGGCCTGCATATGTTCCAGGACCCGTGGGTCTCCCCAGCAAACTCTCCTGTGAGGCTGGGACTCCCTCCCAGCACCCCAACCCCCACAAGTATTGTCAACCGGTGCCTCCAGGCTTTACTTCCTGGCGCTGGGGCCCTGCGTTGTGCAGTCTGTCTTGCTGCCCATTTTCACCTGGTTTATATCTGCGCACAAATGTGTGTCCACGGTCAGCGGCCTTGGGCGCTCTGCTTGGTCTGCTTGTTGCCTTCTTGCGTTTGGCAACTGCCACCTGCGTGCCTGGGGTGTGCCAACTGCTGACTGCGTGTCTGGGACCATCAGCCACCGCCTTCTCCCATTACGACCCCTGTCTTCCGGCTGCTGACTTCGCCCCTTTTACTGGTCTGGGTGAATTGTTGTGGGACTTCCGTACAAGTCAATTTTCTATCTGTTCTGGTTGGGGTTTTTTGGTTCTATATTTTTGTTGTCCTTAATCTTGGTTGTGAGAGGAGGCACAGTGTGTCCACTTACGCCTCCATCTTGGCTGGAAGTATTGTTGTATAATTTTATATTTCAGATGTTATCAAGAAGTTACACAATGTAGATACTGTCATTTCAAATTTTTGAATATCTTCATTTGAGAAAAGATGAGTCTACTATATTGAAACCATCCTGTTTATATGTCTCCAGATTCAAAGTTTAAACAAACTTACTCCTTTAGCAAGTTGTTTTATGCTGAAACCCATTTCATCACTGGGACCTGTGTTCCTTATGTGGCTGATAGTGAACCTTATCCGGGAGGACAGCATGGACCGGGGCGCAGGAGTGTTCGAAGGTGCCTGAAGCCTCTGAGCTGCCAATGGACAGGGAAGATGCACCGCACCTTCCATAGGATTTCCCGCTTGCGCTGCCTCTGCTGCTTTGTTCCCTAGAAACTATTGTGAATTCTTCTTGTCAGTACTTTTACAATGTCTGTTATTCTTATGCCTTTCTACCCCGCCCCCTGTCCCTACCCGGCACTAAACATTTTTAAATTATAAAGAGTCCAAAAGTAGATTAAGCCCCAACATATAATAGCGACTCTGGAGCCAATTGAAGACCATTACTTTTTCCTGTGAATTACATCAGTCTAACATAAGGTCTGACAACAACAAAGAGGGGATCTGGAAAACTTGGACACAAGAATGCCTATTAGGAAGGAAATGATAAGTTGTTAGGGTTGAATCTGAGATCCTGAAGGATCCTCAGTGTAGGGAGGATTGTTTTCTGCCAGTAAAATGGAGTTTTTCTGTAGTGCTAGGAGAAAAAGAGAGTGAAAAGACATTTGGAAGGTAGTAGAGTACAATGTGGCTTCTTGTGGCTTCTTATGTTATATTAATAAATAAATGAAATATTAAATGCAAGATGGTATTTTTTTGGTAAGAGGAGAGGGGATGTGAGAAATGACCAGGTCTTAATGTCCAGACTGATTCAGGGCAGCACACAAAGATGCAAGAGCAGAAGAGCAAAGGAAGGGTGGAAAAGTTATGCAAAAGGACTTGTGGATATCAAGGGTCATGGGGTTTTTTTGTAGGGCATAGGTTTTAGAATTGTAGTTCTAAATCTGTGGTCACCTCAGATAAACCAGTTAATCTCACCAATCCCCAGTCTTAAGACAGAGGAAATGAACATTTTGGCTGATACAAGGAAATTTTGCCTCAGTTTTGACCAAAGGATATAGGATAAGAAAAGCACAACCACAGAATGGAGCAGCTGCACCCAAGGTCAATCCACAGTCCATTACATAACCTAATTAGTGCAGTCTTCAAAAATCTTAACTAATCATGGCTTTG
Organism: Anoura caudifer; assembly: GCA_004027475.1. Classification (NCBI taxonomy): domain Eukaryota; kingdom Metazoa; phylum Chordata; class Mammalia; order Chiroptera; family Phyllostomidae; genus Anoura; species Anoura caudifer. The sequence goes on along the minus strand of PVKU01004855.1, from coordinate 29,414 downwards.
GGCCTGCTTTTAACGTGTTATGGTAAACGATAAAGATTTTGTTATTTGAATACAAAATCATTTTAGTCATCTTTTTGTATATGATACCATAGTAAACAAGATAGATTTTATAGTAAGTTTTTTTGCAAATATGTATACAATGTCTGCTCTTCTGTATGTCTGTCCACCTTATCACCCTAGTGCCCCCATGCCTAACATTGTCTCTGATATTCAGGAGGACTCAATGTTGAGTTCATAAAACTTGAAGTGACTTATTAATCTGCAGTTCTTTTGGTTGCTAAAGAAAAATATCTTTTAATTAATTCCTGAAGCTACACAAGGTTAGAGTTTTTCAAATGTCAAAATTAACAGCCAGAGCCATAATACAGTTTTTAAGATCCACATTTTGCACCACAATACATAGATATGTAAAGAGAACATTTTCTTTACTATACTTAACTTTGGAGAATAAAATTCTATGTTGTGGTTTTGGTTGAATTTCACTGAATCTAAATAGTATGTAGATTATTGAACTAAGATTTTATATCTTTTTATCCTGAACATAGAATTTCTCTGAACAATGAATAATATGATTTTAATTAGTCCAATGAAGGCTTTGAACCAGTCATCTATTATTAATTCTGTGCTAAACCTTCATTCTCCTTAAGAGAATTCATCTAAAGATTTTTTTGAAGCATTAATTTAGTAATTTATACTCTTAACACAACAGACATTGACTTCCACTAGTTATCAAATGTTAAAAACTCAACAAGTTCACAGAGATGAAGAAATTCAGGTCAAGAAATCTGAACAAAAATCATCAGCCAGTTTCTAATATATCTTGGATGCTTTTTACCCAACTATATAAAGAGACCACTTGCATTTTTGTAGGAGGCTTTCTTTAGAGTCAAGGTCACTTATTTCTTTGATTCTCTTTGATTTGCACACCACTTATAATCACAAACTGAAAAACTGCAACCCATGTTAGCTGTGTCATTTAAATGCTTTTTTTGCAGTACTCAGGTGGCCAACACCTAATGGGACAGAAAAATCAGCAGACTCTTGCCTCTCCCTGAGCACCACACTGCACAGGGGTGTCCTCTGCAGATGAACAACACCCCTTTGCTACGGAAAGGAAAAGTTGATCACTGCCCAGTAGCTTTGGGTGGGTGAAGGTTATTCGTAATTTGTGCCCTCAGGGACTTGAGTATTAATTTAGGAGCAAGAAAAGCCCTCCTCTCTCAATGTAGTCATTTCTTCTCTTCCGCAGAAGCCTGGTGCTCTCAAGATTTGTGTTATCTCTCCACCTTTCCTTCCCTGAAATATGTCCTCCTGCTGCTCTTCTGTTTCCCTCCTCCAGACTCTGTGCTGTCTCATTTGCTGGCAGCTAAGTGGAATTTATTATGTTCCTGTTTTCTGAATCAATTTAAGAACATGATTGCTGCACATCTCTTAGTACCGCCAAAGCATTCAAAGAAAAGAGGAAATAGGAAAGAAAAATCAACAAAGTTGACATTTTCCTGCATCATGTAAAAAATCTTAAGGCCTGAAATTAAAGAAGCCTAGATTTGGAGACCAAGTTATCAGTGTTGGTAGAAATAAATCCAAGTATAAAAAAGCTTTGCCAACAGATTTTTAATATCTTTTCAGTACTAACATTAAGGAACTTGAACTTCAAATCCAGGGTTCTTTTGTATCGCTCAGTTCCCTTTCCTCTGGCTAAGTCCTAGTTTTTCTTCAGGTTTTATTTAGATACTATTTTTTTTTTCACCAGTAAGTGCTTCATAGCAAACTGTAGTTACCTATGTACCTGCAATCGTCAAACATAATTACCCATCTTGAGTTACTTATTTTCTTATCTTTACATCCCATTAGATCTGAGAGTTCTTGAAACCAGGATAGTATTTTATCTTCTAGTGCATTTAATAGAGCCAACCCTGAGGAAAACTGCATGCAAAATTAGACTTTTGAATATTGTAGTACAAACTTAGCTTAAGATTGCTTGTTCCTTAAAACTTTTAAAAAGACCTTTGAAACAAGCATTGAATTTCAATAACATTCTGAGGCTGACGCCAAGCACAGCTGTAGTCAATTTAAAACATTTTTTTATTTCTAAGTGATAATTATTAAATGATAAAACACTTTATTATTGAGCTATTTCCCTTTTATAATTTTTAATAAATTTTACTTAATTCTGGCATCCCACTCACATTGCATTATTTAATATTAGATTTATGCTCTAAAATATAAATTAATTATAGGGCTGAAGCTTCTCACTTGCTGAATTAAAACTAGAACTGAGAATCTAAAGTTTTTGATTCATTTTGTCTTTCCTCAGAAAATGATACCATTACTTTGAAAGCATATGAAATGTAGTTGCTTTTCAAGTTTACTTTGTAGTTCTCAATATAGTTTAGCTAATATGAAATATAAAAAAATTCAAGGTAAATTGATGCTTAACTAAAAATTCCTCATAATATTGTCATTCCAAATACATCTTTACATTATTTCTTTATTTGGCTAGTTGACATTCTTGATGATTTGTCCCAATACATGGTCTTCTACTTAAACTTTAAATGAAATCACATCTAAGATTTAAATGGTTGTAAATATGGCATGAATTGAACTACAGCTCTCCAAAGGAATTACCATACAGCCTCTAATATTTGAACAGTTAATAGTCATGATAACATAGCCTTGTTTGAAAGAAACTGGGCAGCTTTATACTATAAAGTAGAAGAGCAAGTAGACTGTGAGTTTTCATGGGGAAGTTTCCAGGCGAATGCACCTCCCAGGAGGGAACGGAAGCAGTGGCAGACACAGACTAATCATCGTCAGCAAGGATTGTGCTGACGTCCCAAGTCTGCAGAGCACTTGTTCCACCTCTTGTCTCTGGTCTCTGAACTCTTATCTTGGAAGCACTCAGAGGAGCTTCTGGGCAAGTGCACTGTATCTTTAACCCTCAGTTCAGGAGGTGGGCCAGTTGGGAAGTACCGTGCCAGATTTGCAAATAGGCAGTGAGAATCTTAGCCACCTTCAGGGAGGTGGGGACCCCAGCGCTGCTAAGACAGCTAAATAAAGCTGCTTCACTATGGACATCTGCTGTGTGAAGAACTATGAACTTGTTATAGATTGATTAATCTAGGAAACAGAACTATAACTCACACAGTTCTTTATATCTTTAGGCTTAACACACTGAGGATTGTAACAATGACTCCACAAATGTTGTCTTCAATTGGCAAAGCATGATCAAGACGCATTTCTACAACTCACTATAATTAAACCAAGCAGATAACCTTTAAAAACATTCTAAATAGTATGCTTTTTCCCAAGGGGGTAATGCGATATTTCATGTGCTCTTCAAGCCATACAACATACTAGCTAGTACAAATTAGCAAATCCTAAATCCTGCAAATGTGTCTATATTTTTTATACATACACTGAAGAACTCTCGCATATTTTGTTTTTCCCTCAAATGCCTTACTCTCCCATACTGTATAAATTTTTCAATTAATTTTCTTACATTTTAGTGATATTTTTATTTATAAAGCATATATTAAAGTAAACAAACTTTTATTAGAAAGAACAAAATTATTTTTTAGCCTTTAACTAACTGATAATTATAAACATATTATTTTTAAGTGTTCAGCTCCAAAGAAATGGAGAAGATTAGATGGCAAAATAATTGAGATGGATACGCAGTTCACTATCAGAGCCAGAGAGCTACAAAACATCTATAAATGCATCATTCTAAAAAATCTCTCTCAAGATGAGAGGCTGGATGTACTGTTAACACTTAAACATACTGTGAAGGTATGTTACCTTTCTCTTACTTTTGGGTTATCCATATCACTATCAATAGAAACTTAAATACTAAAATAAGCAAGATGTTTGTATTAGGTGATTATAAAGATGATTAATAAATGTTTATGTACATTTTATTTTGTCAACAACTATATTGTTTTGGTATAATTTGGGGAGGATATGGTTTATGCATTAATATATATCTAAAAGTTCTCAAGGTATGTATTATGACATAATAAATGTAAATATGCACAATGAATATTCTAAATGTAAATATATTTTAAATATGTGCACTGAAGCAAATATATGCAAATATATTGCATGGGATTGATACTCAGTTCAATAAAATAGCAACTACTATATATAGTTTGGCAAAAAATTTATTTTTAGCAATTTTAAAGCAGCATCAGTGTAAGCATTTTTGTCTTTTTCCCCTCAACTATTGATTTTCTGTGTTTTAGTCCTGCTTTTAATGAAAATGAAGCAGGTGCCACAGGTCAAGTTCCCAAGAAATTCGGGGATGTGTGTGCAGGAAGTTTCTTGGAGAGTGCTCTTAGGAGTAACTCTTATGAGGAAATAGAGAAAGCAGATTGGTTCTCTTTTTTGGGAAAAAGAAAAATTAAACTCTGGTGCAGTCTCAGCAATGATTTCAGCCAGTCTCACGGGGACCTCGGAGACTGCAGACGTCTGAGTTGGCCTGAACTGAGGCGGGGGCTGGAGTTTTACTCCCACACTGCCATTTACCAAATGTGGCTTGCCCCCAGGAAAGAGGTGTGACTTTGCTGTGTTTCGTTTTCACTTTGATCTTATATTTGTAACTTAAGTGACTTTTTTCTGAACAGTTTTAAAAAACCGAAACACTCTATTACCATGATTCCAGTTGTGAACAGGTCGGTGCACTGACTACACATCACCGAAACTATCGCTCAAGTCAAAGCAGTCAGTATTTAAGAGTCTAGGGAACAAAGGGCCTCACCGGCCGAAAGCCCTCAGGGAAGCTCACATTTGCTGCCTGGCCTGCCCATGCTTGAGGTTCAGTGAACATCCCTCTGAACAGCTGGGTTGGGCTTGAGTGATCAGGGTTTTGGGAAGGTGTTAGTTTCCTTGGCACCCAGAAGTCTAACCCTCTCTGCTGGTCTTTTCCATCAGTGTCCAAGAAGGGAAGGGGACAGAGGGGAGGTGACACTTTATAATGCTATTTACTGCTTTCATCCTTAAAGGTGACTTTGAGTGAGGCATCTGTCTTTACCAGAAAGCAGTTCTCGGAGAGGAACTCTGTTGAGAGTGTCAGTCAGCAGTAAACCAGTAGTGGGGGGGGCATGATTACGGCAGGTCTGAACGCAGCATACACTGCACACGCTGCTGCTTGGACCCACTGGCTTGGTGTTCTAAGTCTTGGGAGCAGTTCCTTTGCATTGCGGTAGGCCCTTTTTCCTGGGGAAAATTGTAAGAGCAAGGTGGATAGGTCCTATTGTCATTGTCTTTAAGGCCGTGACATATACACTTGCCCCTTTCCTCTGCTACCTATTTTAGATTTTCCCACCCTCAAGCAGCACCTTTACTGATCTAGGTGGCCTACCTGTTGGGGTGACCCACACCTTGAGAGATCTAGATCATAGATCACAATGTTCTTTTCAGGCTGAGGCTACTAGTCTTCCATTTATTGTCAGAATTAGGCAAGGGTGTACCAGGAAATGCCCATAACCCGGGTGCCAAAAATATTCTTCCTTGTCCTCGTTGGGTAATAACAGCCCTACTACCTTTGAAAGATCAAGGTTGATTACCTTTACAGACATGTAGCACTTTTCTTGTCCCAGGTCATTTGGCCTAAGAAACCCAGGCATTAGATGTAGTTTAACATTTAATAGGACTCTTGCTGTGTCCACTGCTAGAAGCATTTTCCCTCCAGGAATTAAGGCTTCTAACTTTGAAGAGCACAGATTGCAGGAACAGGAAGCAAAAATTCCCCAAGTAGTAAGTGGAGCCACTTCTACTTCCAGCCCTTGGTTTCCAGGGTGGAGCAGTTTCAGGGGCTTCTGCTTAGTCTTCCCTGTCACGTTAGCTCAAGAAGTCAAGAGAAAGGGGGGCTTTGGCAACTACCAAGTATTCCACTCCAATAATCTATTTAAGGATTAAGGAAATGAACATTGGGTTGGTCTCTAAACCCAGTGGACCCATTGTGAGCTGGACATGGGTAAGGATTCCTTTTATTCGTTTATTTGGTTGGTTGGTTGTTGGTTGGTTGGTTGTTTTTATTCCCATATACCTTCATTCAGGGTGCTGGGCCTTTATTCCCCCACAATGATTAGTCATTTCATTCAGGGTATTCCAGGAAAGAAAGCATGACCTTGAATGAGGAAGTTCTTTTAAATTGATGGCAGCTACTTTCCAGCCAATAGGGCTTTCTTTCGCTGAAGGCAATCTGGAGAGAGGCTCAGCTGAGAGTTGCCCGCTGCCAGCCCTGTCAGCAGCTGGGAGACTGAGTGCTTTGGTTCTGAAGTGGGGGTAATCCAGATAGCACGTCATAGAATTCACTATAATGAATGTCTTCTGTATTCCTAATTAAAGGAGGAAAACCCAAGTGTTATTAAGACCACTGGTATAGCTCTTATATCTTATAGTTCACATTGAAGGCAATATTGGGCATATGTTATTGTCAATACAGGTAAATTAAATGGGCAATTCAGCTAAAAATATTTGGCTTCTGAAAAAGATTTTGAGTTCACTAAATTTAAAAGATGCTTGCCAGATGCCACCTTCAGTTTATGGCATAAAGATCTAAGTTATTTCCGAATTATTGTCTGTGATAACTATTGTAAAGTTGTATGTAGACAGTAGATTGGGTAACTGCATGGTGCATCTATTTTGGTCATCAGTAGGAGCCACATTGCTAGAGCATATAGATACGGCTATCCAAATGATAATCAGCAGCTCACTATAAATAATGACTGAAAAATTGTCCGCCATATATAGATCTATCTATGAGAATCTTCTGATTACAATCTAAGAATTTCATGAGTGTAGCTCTTAGATACCTCAAGTGGGTTCTTCATAATTACATAGAACTCTCATTCTCTTAAGGAACAAGCGCAAAACACATAAAGTTCTTAAGAATTAAGTAAATGAGTAAAACGGTTCCTGTTGGGAGACAAGTCACCATAGGTCTCTTGCATTTCTGCCCATCTTGAGAGCAGAGGCACTGAGTGCCTTCGTCCTGGATTCCCCTTTCAGATAAATACATTTGTGTAGCGACTAGCCTTGGAATATAGAGAGGGTTAGGAAGAGAGGGAGAAACAGAAGATCTAGAGGCGGAACATAAGCATGGTATCTATAGAGGGCAGTAAAAAGACCGTTTGGAAAAAACAGTGCAGGTAGGGAATGCGGTAGAAATATTCTTATCTGACATAATTATGACCATTATCTGGTTATTTAAAAAGCCAAAGGCGGCTCATAAAAGATAAATTGAGCATCTCAAACAGTATATTTAAGCTGTTATATCCACCTGTATTCACTTATGGCTGTGCAACCTTAAATAAGTAATTTAATATTTCTGAAAATCAGTTTCAATTAATCTATAAAATTAGTTGCTTTGAGGATATAAATATGTGTGCATTCATGTATAATATCAAATAAAAATATCTCTATGTCTCAGTGCTTACAAATAGGCAGCCCTTAATAAATAACAGGTATTATTTTGATAACAATTACTAATACAGACAAGTGAATTTTAAACCTGAGTACACATTCGAATTATCTGGAGAGCTTGAAAAAGAGAGAGACAAAGAGAATGACAGACAGACCCACACACATACACATAAATTATGAGAGTAAATGATTAGGAATAGTATCTAGGTCCCACTTCAGAGCAGTTAGATTAAATGCTCAAGAGTGAGAGCAATGCTAAAATCTCCCCAGGTCCTTCTAATGTGCCCTCAGGGTCAAGGACCATTGACGCAGACCTCATGTATTAGCGATGCCAAATATATATTAAAAATACGACTTCACCTTTTGACTCATTCATTCACACTATGTTTCTCATGGTCCTCTGTTGGGCAGTTGGAACAACTTACTTCTATTTGACTACTTATAAATCCTTCTACCTTAATCACTTAACTCTTACCTGGGTGTTCTAGCTCAAATGCACTCATTTCTATTACTTTATTAAAGTTATTGTGAATTATAGTAACATACAGATAATATGTATGATTTTGTGCCTTGATTCTTCTGCTTGACGTTACTTTGTAAGATTGAAACTGTTATTGAAACTGTTAGTTTATTTCCTTACATTAGATAATATTCTGGTATTTGAAGAAGCCATCACTTATTTATGTTGTCCATTTATTTATGGCTATTTGGTTGTTTCTAATTTGGGGCTACTGTGAACAGTGAGTCAACCTGCGTGTTTCTCTAAGCACGTAAGAGTAGAATTGCTGGGTTGTAGATTGTACATATATTAAACTCTACTAGATATTGTCATTTTTTTCCAAATTAGTTGTGCCAATTTATACTTCTATCAGTGATGTTTCATTTCTTCTAGACTCAAGTTTCATTTCTTTGTGTGGTAATTTTGAAAACTGACTGACTTTTCGAGTTCTGTATTGAATATTTTGTGTCTTATATAGGAACATGAATGTAAACTGACTCAGGAAATTCTAGAATTGATCGACAGAGAGGTTGACCTTATGATGAGAGGCGTCAAACAAGAAAACCTTGAGGGACTCAGAAAAAGAATTGCAACACTGTTTTTTCATTACATCAAAACGCCTCTGTTTAATCCAGAAGTTACAAGACACCTTAAGGTACTCTATTTTTTTCCTATATTCCTTTCTCAAAATTTTAATACGTGCTATTATAAATAGAAGTGTATTCAGATTTTGCTTTAACATTTCACTTGGGGTCCATGAGGAAGACCATCTTATTGTGAAATTTCTTTTGAGTGATTATTTTTTATGCTGATGTATTTACTTATTTAAACTTACCTATTTAACTTCTTCTGTGTCTGCATTTCCACCCTTCAGTTCTTTCCTAATCTCTGAGCCCAGTTTCGACTTGAATAATGCTCTGCGTTGAATGTACTGGGACCGCTCATGCCTTCATGCTCTTGCATGTGCTGGTGCTTTGCCCTGGAATGCGGTCTCCGCCCTTCACCAGCCAACTCCCGTTCATCTTCTAAGACCTAGTTCACACATCCTCTCCTTCATGAGGCCTCAGAGATCCTGGGTATTTGAGATTCTACATGCTCTTGTTTGTGGCCCCTTAGAATACTTATCACATAGTTTTAATTATTACTAGACAAATCCATGTAGCTATCCTGAGAGAAATTCAAATGTAACATGTATTTGAATTAAACTGTCTTCTTCAACTGTACCATGTTTATTTAGGCTTCACTAGGGATTTTGCTCTTTGTCCTTCTTGCATTTTTTTAATTGTTGTTCTATTACAGTTGTCCCAATTTTCCCCCGTTACTCTCTCCTGCCCTGCCCCCCACTCAATTCCCACCCTGTTGTCCATGGTCATGGGTCATTGATACTGGTTCTTTAACTAGACCCTTCCCCTTCTTTCCTCCCTTCTTCCCCTCCTCCCACATCTCTGGTCCGTCAGTTTGTTTCTTGTTTCCATGCCTCTGGTTCTATTTTGCTTGTTTCTTTGTTTCGTTCATTAATTTCCATTTACAAGTTATATCATAGGGTATTTGTCTTTCGCCACCTGGCTTATTTCACTTAGCATAATGCTCTCCATTTCCACACATGCTGTCACAAAAGATAGTTCTTTCTTTCTTTCTGCTGCATAGAATTCCCTTGTGTAAATGTTCCACAGTTTTTGATCTACTCATTTACTGATGGGCATTTAAGCTGTTTCCAGCACTTGGCTATTGTAAATAACACTACTATGAACATAGGGGTGCATCAATTCTTTTGCAGGATCTTAGGGTATAATCCCAGAAGTGGAATCACTGGGTCAAAGGCGGTTCCATTTTTAGTTTTATGAGGAAATTCTATACTGTTTTCCACAGTGGCTGCACCAGTCTGCATTCCCACCAACAGTGCACTAGGGTCCCCTTTTCTCCACAACCTCTCCAACACTTGTTGTTTGTTGATTTGTTAATAATGGCCATTCTGACTGGTGTGAAGTGGTATCTTATTGTGGTTTTAATTTGCATCTTTCTGATGGCTGGTGGTGACGTTGAGCATTTTTTCATGTGTCTATCAACCCTCCTCCTTGGAGAAGTGCCTATTCGGGTTCTTTGCCCATTTTTTAATTGGATTGTTTGTCTTCCTGGTGTGGAGTCATGTGACTTCTTTATATATTTTGGAGATCAATCCCTTTTCTGAGATATTGTTGGCAAATGTTTCTTCATACAGTTGGCTACCATTTCATTTTGATGATGTTTTCTTTAACTATGTAGAAGCTTTTTAATTTGATGCAGACCCATTTGCTTATTCTTTCATTTATTTCCCTTGCGCTAGGGGTCATATTAGTGAAAATATTGTTGTGTGGGATATCTGAAACTTTCCTGCCTATATTCTGCTCTAGGACTTTTAAGGTGTCACAGTGTATGTTTAAGTCTTTTATCCATCTTCAGTTTATTCTGGTGTATGGTGTAAGTTGGTGGCCTAGTTTCATTTTTTTTTTTTTTTTTTTTGCATATAGCTGTCCAACTCTCCCAACACCATTTGTTGACAAGGTTATTTTTACTCTATTTTATGCTTCTACCTCCTTTGTCAAGTATTGATTGACCATAAAGACATGGGTTTATTTCTGGGCTCTCTATTGTGTTACATTGGTCTATGTGTCTGTTCTAATGGCAGTACCAAACTGTTCTGATTACAGTGGCCTTGTAGTATAGTTTGATATCAGGTGTTGTGATCCAACCTACTTTGTTCTTATTTTTCAAAATTGCTGAAGCTATTGGGGTCATTTTGAGTTCCATATAAATTTTTGAAATATTTGTTCTAAATCTGTGAAATATGTCATTGGTATTTCAGGATTGCATTGGATCTATAAGTTGCTTTGTGTAGTATGGGCATTTTTTAATGATGCTGATTCTTCCAATCCATGAACATGGTATATACTTCTTTTTGTTTGTATTTTCCTTGATTTCTTTCATCAGTGTTCTGTGGTTTTCCGAGTGCAGGACTTTTACCTCCTTGGTTAAGTTTATTCCTAGGTACTTTATATTTCTTGTTGCTATAGTAAATGGAATATTTTCCCTAGTTTCTGTTTCTGTTATTTCATTGTTGGTATACAAAAATGCCTTCAATTTCTGAATGTTGAGTTTGTATCCTGCTGTTTTGCCAAATTCATTTACCATGTATAATGCACACCTACATATTTGAGCCAAACTTTCAGAAAAAAAAATCTTTCTTATTTATTTATTTATATTTAGATACTTGTTTTTTGTATTAAAATAATTTTAGCATTTATTTTTAATATATTATGGTACAAGACATTTTATGTAGGAAATAATTACAAAACATAAGAACAGATACAAGGTATTTAAGGTACTACCCATGTGTAATGCACATCCTTATTTTTCCCTCAAAAATTTGGGCAAAAAAGTGCACATTATAGGAAAATATGGTATTAGGTTGAGTAGCTTTTTGGTGGAGTCTATAGGGTTTTCTGTGTACACTACTATGTCATCTACAAATAATGACAGTTATACTTCCTCCTTTCCAATTTGGATGCCTTTTATTGCTTTTCCTTTTCTGATCACTGTGTCTAGAACTTCCAATACTGTGTTGAATAAAAGTGGTGAAAGTGTACATCCTTCTCTTGTTCCCGACCTTAGGGGGAAAACTTTTGGTTTTTGCCCATTGAATATTATGTTGCCTGCAGGTTTCTCTTATATGGCCTTTATTATTTTGACATGTGCTCTCTCTATTCCCTCTTTGCTGGGTGTTTTTTATCATAAATGGGTGCGGTACTTTATCAAATGCTTTTTCAGTATCTACTGATACGATCATGTGATTTAGTCTTTCATTTTGTTTATGTGGTATATTGTGTTTATTGATGTGTGAATGTTATACCATCCTTGCATCCCTGAGATGAATCCCACTTGATTATGATGTATGATCTTTTAATATATTGCTGGATCCAATTTGCCAATATTTTGTTGAGGATTTTGGCGTCTGTGTTCATCAGTGATACTGGTCTATCATTTTCTTTCTTTGTTGTGTTTTTACCTGGTTTTGGAATTAAGATAATAGTGGCCTCATAAATAGAGTTTGGGAATCTTCCCTTTTCCTGAAATTTTTGAAATAGTTTGAAAAGAATAGGAATGAGCTGTACCTTAAATGTTGTGTAAAATTCACTTGTGAACTTGTCCAGTCCGGGGCTTTTCTGTGCCAGGAGTTTTTTGATTATTGTTTCAATTTCACTAATTGTTATTGGTCTATTCAGGCATTCTGCTTCTTTTTTATTTAGTTTTAGAAGATTATATGTTTCTAGAAATTTGTTCATTTCACTCATGTTTCAACTTTCTTAGCATGTGTGTTCATAGTAATTTCTTCCAAACCTTTGTATTTCTGTAGTATCAGTTTTAACATCTCTTTTTTCATTTCTGATTTTATTTATTTGGGCCCCCTCTCTTTTTTTCTTGATGAGTCTATTTAAAGGCTTGTCAATTTTGTTCTTTTCAAAGAACCAGCTCCTGGATTTATTGATCTTTTGAATTGTTCTTTAGTCTCTATGTCATTTAATTCTGCTCTGATCTTGATTATTTCCTTCCTTCTACTAGCTCTGGGCTTTGTTTATTGTTCCTCCAGTTCCTGTAGATGTAGGTTTAGGCTGTTTATTTGAAATGTTTCTGTCTTCTTTTAGGTAGGCCTGTATTGATATAAACTTCCCTCTCAGGACTGCCTTTGTTGTGTGCCATAGGTTTTGAACTGTTGTGTGTGTTTATTTTCATTTGTTTCCAGAAACTTTTTGATTTCTTCCTTGATCTCATTGTTAATCCATTCATTATTTAATAGCATGGTATTCAGTCTCTATGAATTTGAGTGTTTTTGAGTTTTTTCCTTGAGCTTGGTTTCTAGTTTCAAGCCATTGTGATCTGAGAAGATGTTTGATGTGATTTCAATTTCATTGATTTTGTTTAGGCTTGTTTTGTGACCCACTATGTGGTCTATCTTTGAAAATATTCCATGTACATTTGAAATGAATGTATATTTTGCTTCCAGGGGGTGAAAGGTTCTGTATATATCTGTTAAGTCCATTTGATCTAGTGCATCATTCATTGCCAGAATATATGTGTTGATTCTTTGCTAAGTAGATCCATTGTTGTTGACATGAGTGTTAAAATCACCTACTGTTAGTGTGTTGCTGTCAGTATCTTTCTTGAAGTCCTCCAAGATTTTCTTTATATATTTTGGTGCTCCTATGTTGGGTACATAAATGTTTACAAGGGTATATCTTCTTGATAGTTTGTTCCCTTAAGTATTATACAGTGTCCTCCTTTGTCTCTTTATGGCTTTTGTTTTGATTTTGTCTGATATAAGTATTGCTCCCCTAGTTTTTTTTTTTTTTTTCATGTCTGTTTCCTTGAAATATTTTTTCCATCCCTTCACTTTCAGTCTGTGTAGATCTTTTTGTCCTGAGGTGAGTCTCTTATAGGCAGCATATATGGGGGTCATGTTTTCTTATCCATTCAGCTGTCCTGTGTCTTTTGATTGGAGTATTATTCCATTTACATTTAAGGTTATTATTGATAGATAGTTATTCATTGCCATTTTTCCCTTTGTATTTCTGTTCCTTTCTCTGTCACTCTTTCTCTTCATCTTCTTAAAGCAGTGCCTTTAGCATCTCTTGCACTGCTGGTTTGGTAGATATGTGTTCTTTTAGCTTTCTGTTGTCTGGGAAACTCCTCATTTCCCCTTGATTTTTAATGGGAGTCTTGCTGTGTAGAGTACTCTTGTTTGCAGACCTTTGCTTTTCATAAGTTGGAATATTTTTCGCCATTCCCTTCTGGCTTGTAGTGTTTCTGTCATCAGCTGATAGCCTTATCATGGTTCCCTTGTATGTTACTAACTGTTTCTCCCCTGGTGCCTTTAATATTCTTTTTCTGTCTTTAAATTTTGCCATTTATATTGTTTTGTGTCTTGGAGTGGGTCTCTTTGGATTCATATTGTTTGGAACTCTCTCTGTTTCCTGGACTTGTATGACTTTTTCTCTCATCAAGTTAGGGAAATTTTCTGTCATTACTTTTTCAAACAGGTTTTCTATCCCTTGCTCCTCTTCTTCTCCTCCTGGTATTCCTATGATATTGCTATTATTATGTTTCCTGTTGTTCTGTAGCTCCTTTAAACCCTGTTCATTCTGTTGCTCTGTCCAGGAATTTTCTTCTACCTTGTCCTCCAGCTTGCAGAGCTGATCCTCTGCTTCATCTAGCTTACTTTTAATTCCTTTCTCTGTGTTCTTCAATTCAGAAATTGTATTCTTTATTTCTTCCTGGCTCTTATTGATAGTTTCTGTGTCCTTTTTCGTGCTGATGTAGTTCTCAGTAAGTTCCTCATAGCTTCCCTGTAGTTCTTTGTGGTTCTCTCTGAGCTCATTGAGCTTCCTTATAAACATTATTTTGAGCTCAGTGTCTCATAGTTTACTTGCCTCTATTTCATTTAGCAGTCTTTCAGTGGATTCCTCCTTTCCTTTTGACTGGGGGTTGTTTCTTTGTCTTCCTATTTTAGCTATTCTTCTTGTTTATTTTTGTTTCTTGGATTTATCTGTTGATTCCCTGTCTTCATGATGTGATCTTCTATGGTAGGAGAACTGTTGGATTCAATGATGTAGTTTCCTTGATCTCCTGCACTTGATGCCGTTTGGATGCCCTTTATGCTGATAATGTTGGCTCTCTGGTTGTAATTGGGTGTTGATTGTGGTTGGATCGTTCTTTGGTGGGTTCTTCCCTCCGGCTGGCTGACTGTCATTCTGCCCATCACATCTTGTATGCTGTTGTGCAGGTGCACTCTTTTTTCTTTCTGGATCTGCCTCTGGTGATGTCAGTTGGTGTCCCAGTCTGACCGTAGTCTCCTGCTGGAGACTACCAGGGATCCAGAGTCTGTGGCTGCCTCCTTCAGTTGTTAATCTAGTCACTCTGTTGCCTTATTGCTTTTTTTTACTGTGCAAAAGTGTTTAAAATACTTTTAGTAAAGTATGGATGGGCTACTTATTAAAGATTTCTAAATAATATTTTATTCCAATAACTATTTTTAAAAGTTGTAATTTACTTAAGCTGGCTAAAGAGCTATTTTTTGGGCAAGCAATATTATTAATATTTAATCAAACTTTCATAAAATAAACATTGTTTACAAAGTAAACATTGTTTACTGTTTATATTTTTATTTTTTAAAGTATTTTTTATTGATTATGCTATTATAGGTTTCCCAATTTTTCCCCCTTTATCCCCCTCCCCCCGCCCCTCCAACCCTCCAGCATTCCCCACCTTAGTTCATGTCCATGGGTTATACATATAAATTCTTTGAGTCCTTTGTTTCCTGTACCATTTTTTTATCTCTCCCTATTTTATGCCTACTAATTATGCTGCTTCTTCCATGCACCTTCCCCCCATTCCTCCCTTCCCCCTCCCCGCTGAAATCCCTCCATGTGATATCCAGTTCTCTGATTCTGTTTCTGTTCCAGTTGTTTGCTTAGTTTCTGTTTTCATTAGGTTCATTTGTTGATAGTTGTGAGTTTGTTGTCATTTTACTGTTCATAGTTTTGATCTTCTTCAATTTCTTTGATAAGTACCTTTAACATTTCATATAATGATGGCTTGGTGATGATGAACTCCTTTAACTTGACCTTATCTGGGAAGCACTTTATCTGCCCTTCCATTCTACATGACAGCTCTGCTGGATAGAGCAATCTTGGATGTAGGTTCTTGCCTTTCATGACTTCAAATACTT
Source organism: Anoura caudifer (assembly GCA_004027475.1). Classification (NCBI taxonomy): domain Eukaryota; kingdom Metazoa; phylum Chordata; class Mammalia; order Chiroptera; family Phyllostomidae; genus Anoura; species Anoura caudifer. The sequence goes on along the minus strand of PVKU01004855.1, from coordinate 13,728 downwards.
CTTTTCAGCCCCTTCTTGCCTGCAAGCTTTCTTTTGAGAAATCAGCTGATAGCCTTATGGGAACTCCTTTGTAGATAACTCTCTTCTTTCTTCTTGCTTCTTTTAGGATTCTCTCTTTACATTTAATCTTGGGTGACTTAATGATGATGTACCTTGGTGTGTTCCTCTTTGGGTCCAACTTCTTTGGGACTCTTTGGGCTTCCTGGACTTCCTGAAAATCTTTTTCCTTCCCCAGACTGGGGAAGTTTTCCTTCATTATTTATTCAAACAAGTTTTTAATTTCTTGCTGTTGTTCTTCCCCTTCTGGCACCCCTATATTTCAGATATTGAATGTTTCACATTGTCCCAAATGTTGGTAAGACTCTCTTCACTTTTTTGAATTCTTGTTTCTTCATTTTGTTGCAGTTGGATGTTTATTTTTTCTTTTTGTTCCAAATCGTTGGTTTGACTCCTGATTTCCTTCCTATCACTGCACTGTTGGTTCCCTGAGTATTTTGCTGCTTTAAAGGATACCTTGGGTATCCTTTATTTGTTTTTTCATTTTTCAACCAAGCTCAAGCAGTTCTGTCAGCATTTTCATTAGCAGGGCTTTAAATTCTCCATCAGATAGATAGGCTATCTCCTCATCACTTAGTTCTCTTTCTGAAGTTTTGCTCTGTTCTTTCATTTGGGCCATATTTCTTTGTCTTGGTGCACCTGATAAGTTGTGAGGTCATGGGGCCTTAGGTAGTTACCTGGGCGGGGCAACCCTCCTTGCTGTGCTGCAGCGCTGCCTGTGGGGGAGGGGCCAGAGAGGGAACAGTGCAACCCACCTGCTCTTGTCTCTAGCGCACTTCTCAACTAACTCTTGTGTGAGACTGGGAGTTTCTCTTATCACAGCAAGACTGTAGTCCAAAGTCAACTCTTGAGTCTCAGTTTTGCCTTCAGCCAGCCCCGCCTGTCCCGTCCACTGCCTCACCGCAGTTTTTCTGAGTGCACCTGCACAGTCCACCGCCTTATGGGTCTGGTTGATTTTTTTCTTTAATTCCTTGGTTGTTGGAGTTCCATGTAGTTTGATTTTCTGGTGCTTTTGGTTGTTTATTGATTTTAGATTGGTTGTTATCCTCCTTTGGTTGTGCAAGAAAGCCTCCATCTTAGCCAGAACTGTATGTTTTTGTTTTTAAACGAAGTTTTAAAATTTAATTGTATTGCAAGAGAATACTAAGATATAACAAAAGTTCAAGAGAAAACTTTCCCATTTTGTATTGTGTCAAATGGATTAGAGATTTTGGGGGATCATCGCTTTGTAAGTTATATGATGTCTAATCACTGAAGTGTATGCCTGAAACTCATATAATAATGTATGCTAACTATAATTGAAGAGTAAAAATGATTAAAACATGGTTCTGGAAATAAAACAGTTTTACTGAGATATAGTTTACATGTCATACAATTTGCCTATTTAAGGGGTTAAACCCATTGAACAGTTCAGTGGGTTTTAGGATAGCCGCAGATATGTGCAGCCATCACCACAGCAAATTTGAGAACATTTTGATCACCTCCAGAAACAGTTTCTTTCTATTACTCATGTACTCTCCCACCCTCCAGCTCCCCCACGCCACCACTACCCTCCATCCCTAAGCAAACACTGCTCTACTTAGTGTCTCTAAGGGAGTTGCTCGTTCTGGACTTTAATATCAATGCAATCATGCAATACGAAAAGTAAAGAAAAAAGCAAAGTTCCCATATTATTGTTTTGCATTTGGATCAGTGTTTCATTTGTCCAGGCTATCCTCTAGTGCTTTTGTATAGACTTACTCAGTTTTTATATGTTTTCAATAATACAATTTTATATCTTACACATTCACGTAATACTGTATAATTTTATTCATTTTGTAAGTTACCTTTGGTAAAATTCCCTCTTTTTGGTGATTTTTCACCAACTCAGAGAGTCATATAACCAACAGCACTGTCAAGATTTTAAAAGTCGTCTTATCCTCCCAAACACTCCCATACTGCCTCTCCAGCCAGCCCTTTCCTTGGGCCCCCTAACCTTCGGTAAGTACGGACCTGCATTTCCTCTTTACAGTTTTACCTAACCCAGAATGTCATATAAATAGAATCATAATATATGTAGTCTTTGAAAAAAGATTTTATTTTTTTAGAGAGAGGGGTAGGGAGGGAGAGAAGTACAGATGTGGGAGAGAAACATCGATCAGTTGCCTCTTGTATGCTCCCTGACTAGGAACCGAACCTGCAACCCAAGCATGTGCCCTTGTTACAGAACACAGGTCCAAGGGGGGCAATTATTGGCCCACCCAGGGATGTCAGAAACTGTTACAGAACAGACACATGCAGGTTCGTTATGTCCGCTGCCTTCGGAAAGATGTCTCTCAATGCCAGAGATTTGTGAAAAGGAAAGGAAATGTTTATTTAAAGCTATACAGACTTAAAGTAGTGACCTAATGTCTTCATTAAGATATCAAAATCCTTTTGGATACCCATAGACGCCCACAGTGCTTCCTTCTCCCCCGCCCCTAATTCAGGTACCGTAACTCAGGAAGAGAAGCAAACGTCCGGGATCCAGGCTCCTGACACTGTCAGCTGTGTCGTCATCCAGGCAGGATCTCTGATTAACCCAAAGCCATGTGGCACCTTCTCATGGCCTACTGGCAAGAGTTCTTTCACCCTTCTAGGCAAAGTCTCTCCTGCTTCCCAGGCCATGCAGCCAAAGGGAGCACCCCAAAGCCATGTGTTCCTCTTCTACCAAAGCTGCGGGGGTCTGCACTTTGGCAAAACCATGTGGCACTCTGTGGCAAAGCTGAGAGGGGGTCTCCACTCTGCCAAAGCCACGTGGCCCCCCCTCCAGTAGCTGCCATGTCTGAGTTTAAATCCCCATGCTAATCTTCCTCTGAAGCCCCATTTCCAACTCCTATAATCGGCTATGCTTGCCAGCACTCCCGTATCCTTCCAGCTTTACTGGGCTGCCATCAGGAGTCTGGGCAAGTGTGGTCTTATGGCTGGAGCCAATCATCTCCAAGCTCTCACACAGGTGCCATAAACAGGGGTAGTTGCCTCCCAGTTACATCTTGGGCGGAAGTCACTCCCTTCTCCCTGGCCCAAAGCATGGCCACAGCTATTCAACATATCTGTGAAACCAGTTGAAGGTTATAGATATGTTAAATGACCATGCCAGAGGTTAGCTCCAAAGCTGTTACTGTACAAAATAGCTCTCAATGGCCCTGCTCCATGCGTCCCATCCCCCAGCTCAGACTGGTGGGGGTGAGGACATCATATTTTCCTCTAATATTTCCTGGACACCCTGAGTTCTGAACCCCATTCCAAATTTCTATTTTGGCTGCACCTGTTACACCCTGACAAGGAATTGAACTGGCAACTTTGCTTTGCAGAACAGTGCCCAACCAACCGAGCCACCCTGGTCAGGGCTATATTTATTCTTCTGAGACTGGCTTCCTTCATTTAGCAGATTGCATTTGAGATTCACCTATGTTTCTGAATGTATCAGTAGCTTGTGTTTTTATTGTCTGGATGTACAGAGTTTATCCATTCACAGTTGGAGAACACTAAGTTGTTTAGAGTTTGGGGGTTTTGTGAATAAAGTCACTACAAGCACTTGATTATGAGTTTTTGTGTAAATTGATTGTTACAGGTTAAATACCTAGAAAGTGGGAATTTTGAGTCATGGTAAATTCATATTTACATGTATAAGACACTATGACACCTTTTTTTCTAAACTAGCTGTACCATATTGTATTTCTGTCTGCAATGTATGAGAGTTCAAATTGTTCTGCCACCTTGTCACCACTTGGTATTGTAAGGTTTTACTTAATTTTGGAATTGGGCAAACTCAATAACAACATGCAAAAAATGAAATTGGATTCTTTTAAAAATCAACTCAAAATGGACTAATGATTTAAATGTATGACCTGAAACTGTAAAAATACTAAAAGGAAATAGAGAAAAAGCTTTTTGACATTGGCTTGACAACAATTTCTTTTGTCATGACACCAAAAGCAAAGGTAACAAAGGCAAAATTAAACAAATGAGATTGCAGGATTGCATCAAACTAAAAAAAAAATTTGCCCAGCCAAAAAAACAATCAACAAAATGAAAGGCCATCTATAAAATGGGAGAAAATATTGGTAAACCATATATCTGGTGAGTTAATATCCAAAAAAGGAAGGGGGAAACCCAGACAACTCAATAGCAGAGTAACTTTAATCCACTTGAAAAATGGTCAAAGGGCCTTAAAGAGACATTTTCCCAATGAATAGACAAATAGCCAACATGAACATGAAAAAGTTGCTCCGTCATCAGGGAACTGAAAATCGAAACTGCAGAGAGACGATACCTCACAAACATTAGAATGGGTTGTTACCAAAAGGCAAGAGGTAGGTGTTGGCAAGGATGTAGGGAAAGGGAATTCTTGTGCACTGTTGGTGAACATGTACATTGGTACAGCCATTACGGAAAAGGGGATGGGGGTTCCTCAAAAATTAAAAAGAGAACTACTACATGATACAGAGTTTCAAATTTTGAAAATTGATCATCGAGCCATCCAAATTTATTGTTAAGATGAGTGAAAAAGAACACTTGGTTTAGTGGGCTTTTATTTATATGTCAAACTAGCTGTTGCCTGTAAGATTAATTAATAAACATAACACCAAAAAAAATCTGAATTCTTCTTAGAAATAAGTGCCAAAGCACTTGGAAGTTTTTCTTTTTCTTTTTTTAAAGATTTTATTTTATTTATTTTCAGAGACAGGTTGATATCTAAAAGTTGATGAATAATACAGATTGTTAATATTTTGGCAGGGTAAATGAATAGTGCTTGAAATTTACATTTTGTATAGACTAGGAGGTGAAAGAGAAAATATAACTAACTTTTTGTCTCATTCTTAACTTATACCTCAGTGCTCATATTGGATAGTGTTTGGCCTGGCTTTTGCACTTTCCTCTTGCTCTCTCTATATAAACATAAATATATGTATATATTTTTACTGTGTAGGTCCCTCAAGACCCACTGAAGTTTTATAAGAAGATTTACTATTGCCACAGTTGCCAGCTCTACTTGCCTTCTACAGAGTTTGCTATATCATCCACCTCACACCGCGTAAACCGCTGTCGTAAGTGCATTAGCCTTGACAATGAGTCTCAGCAACGAGAATCATTCTTGAAGTGCAAGTGTTTACTTCAGCGGCTCTACTCTTCAGAAGCTGAGTATGAAGATGATTCTAAAATTGCTTTCCTGATGCAGGTACAGTCACCAAGAGTTGCCAGTCATGGATGAAATTTTTCCACTGATTTCCTGCTTTCCCACCCACACTTTTTACACTGATGGATTTCCCTCCCTACACTTATACTTTGTGAAGCTTGCTCTTCTGGCACTTCTAAGTTTATATGTGTAGACTTCTTGTTCTAAGAAAAAAATTGTTTCAAGAGTTTTAGCTAATATGGTTTAAATAAAAAAAAGTTTTAAGACAGTTATTCTATTCCCTCTTCCCTCTTTTTCATTAAAACAAGGAAATCTTTTAAATAATACTAAGCAAATTGCTTATTTTTAATTAAATTTCAATTTCCTCATTTGTAAAATGGGATTAAAATGACATACCCTGAGGATAAGATGATAGTTACTAATACATTTTGAAAAGTACTTAATACCATATCAATAAATGTTGGGTAAAATTAGCATTTTGGAAGACATACATACAGCTTACTCTGGGTCAGGGAAGTGGTCGTGAATGTGAGACTGATAACGTAATTTGGTGGAAAATAAGGAGCAATGTGGCACTGAAAACCTCACTGATAGTATTTCTCCTAAAAATATACTCAGTATAATGTGATTATTTCCTTAAGTAATTTAATAATCTTAAAGAAATTTTACGTTTATGAGAAAACATTTTTCAAACTTATTTTGACATGCAGCTGCAAGATATTCAGTACCTGATTGAGAACATCTGGGTGTCCCAGTCAGCACTCAGTGCCTGGAATGACCTCAATGACCTGGTCATGGTCAGGTGGGACAAGTCCCTGGAGTGGTCCCCCTGGAACTGCATTCTGCTCACCAAGGATGAAGGCGTTGCTCATCTCAAGCTAACAAGTATTGAAGAGGTAAGAAAGTTGAACTTTTGAGGGGAAATTAACTTAATCTTTGGAATTATTGGAGATAAATGGACTGCCTTTTAATACATTCCATACATAATTTAAATACTTCCATTGGATTAAGAAACAGAGAACCCGTGCATAACAGTAACAAAATATGTGGATGGTGTGGATGGCAGAGATTAACATTAAAAGGAAGCCAGGGCACATAAAGGGCGAGGATAAAAGACCTGAAGGTCTGTACAAGTACCCAAACATGATACTACTCCCTTCTAACAGTAGCAAGGTTGGGCATGCTAGTTCTACAGTAAGTTCTGCAAGGGCAGAGATTTTGTTAGGCTGTGACTATAGCTCTAATCCCTGCAGCAGTGATGGTCATAGATTAGGGGTTTAGTAAGTGTTTGTTGAATGAATAAATGAATATTACCACCAGATAGGTATTGTGGAACTAAATCTGTTTTGATTAATCATCGTGAAGTCTGCCTAAAAACACACTAAACCTTCAAATAAATTTTGTTCATAGTGTTGTGCTCTAAATGGCAATCGTACTCGTGGGGTGTAGTTTTGTGGCTCCATTTTCTTTGCTTCCAACTAACTAGGAGTGGGGAAAGCACTTTAAACATTAAATATTTAATTTCGGTAATTCACAACATGTAATCTCTAAAGCATTTCAGTGAATGGAATTGAGGAGTCCCTGACGAGTTTGCAGATCTCCATTGACACTAAGCAAGCCCAGAGTTCTTACTGCTGATGCTGATTCTCTGCCTTCTCTTGATTAAGTTGATGTATTTAATTTCATGTAAGATGTCAGCTAAGAGAAAATAAAGAAATGACTTCAAATATAACAGTTATTTTGAATAGTGCTATTCACTGCCTGTGTTTTTATTAGGGAGAAGGAAGGGGTAAAGAGGAGAAACTAGTTAAATTTTTAGCTTTTTTGAATAATTTTCCATTAGAAGCCAGGCTAAGAAAAATTTTACTTCAGGTATTGAAAGAAAGAGCAGCAAGAAACTGAAGCTGTGCTATATACATTATATTTAGTAAACTCAGCCACCTCATAAATATTTAATCGCTGCAAGCATGGCCAGTGCTGCAAAGTCATTTCACCCAGCACCCACCGTGGGACTGAGGTTCATTCCCAGAGCTGATATTATACTGCTTCTTCAATTAATCCACACAGTGCCCTTTGTGTGTCTAATTAAATTACTGCTGTATCAAATTAAATGTTCTGTCCACATTCAGGATGCTGAGCTTATTGAATTTCTGTAAAATAGTTAAGGTTTTCAACCAGGCAAACTCAAAAAAAATTGCCTCCTTTAGGGTTTTGGGCTGGTGTAATCTTTTAAGTATTAATGTTTAACCTAGTTAAAGAATCATTTTGTCTTGCAGCAAGTTAAAGCATTTTGAGAATTTCCTTAATTCACAGATATTTGCTTTCTCAGAAAATAAAAAAAAACACTTAGAAGTTAAAACAATCTTAACTCTCTGTAATCATGACACAGTTGTAGGAAAAGCATGGAAAGACACTTGAGTTCTCTGAACCGGAAACGAGGCAGATCAGTTTCCCATAGTGTGCACAGTGGCCAAAGTAGGAACCATGGTGGGTTTAAAGTCAGGAGACCCGACCCAGAATTCCCCCATTCCTGTCACTAATGATATGAACAACCTTAAGGCCCACTGTCTTTGCTTCACCTATTTGTATAAAGTCACCTGAAAACAGGGAATTAGTAGTACCAAGAGTCGGAGTGCCCTGGCTTTGAATTCTGGCCTTATCACTCATCAGCTGGGGGAAGCTGCTCGAGCCTGTTAATGTCTTGCTGCTCTGGTTTTCTCATCGGAAAAAGTGGGTGGTAGATGTTGCCTCTTTTTATATTGTTCTTTAAGAGTTGCTTATTATTCCTTTAATTATATGAACCATAGTACACTTATGTCATCTTTAAGAATTACTTTTGGGCTCAATAAAGGCACTTTGAAAGCCTGTAAAGTCCTATGTATGTATAATTTAATGATGCATAACAGAAATGTAATAATTTTTCTTGAATAAGTATGGGCAAAGAAGTGATGCACTGAAGTCAGATTAGTGCAAAGGATGACTATTTCGACCTGTTAAATTTGTCTGTGGAGAAGAAAATTTAAGATAAGCCCAGGATACTCCTATTTAGTACTTCCTGTGAGAATATTATGTTTTTCAGCTTCTTTTCTCCAGGACTTTCTTTATTTTTGATTGACAGTATGGAGGGATCTTTAGTGAGGAGATGTCTTACTCTCAGAAGACAAATTTTAGGAGAAGGTGCAGGTAGTATCTATCATTTGGTTGAAAAGAAGGGTCAGTTAATATTAATAAAGAGAATAGGCGGTATTTATTCATTCAAGCAGAATTTAGTTTTGAATGTTCCACATTCTGTGCTAAGTGCTTAGAGAAAAACAATTCTTCGCTGTTTGAGTTGCACAAATTCAGCTGCCAGTAATGAACTAAGAAGTTTATAAGGACTTAATCAAATGGGGGATTAGGTTCCTTATGGTTGGCAGTCGGGGGCTGGTTCGGTGGCTCTGCTGTGCTCTCCTCAACCCAGGTCCTCGCCCTTTCCCCTCAGCCACATTTAACCTCTGCTTCCGTGTTTATGCTCGCAGACTCTTAGAGATGAGGTAGCTACTTTATCTCCTGCATTGTATCCACCTCGCAGGTATGGCAGAAGCCTAAATGTGCTGGACAAGTGAATCTTTTCTCTCTCAATAAGCTTTCCTGTAACCACTATCTAATGACTTTCTATGTGTATGTATAATGGCCAGAAACTTGTCACATGGCCACCTAGAGCAAGAACAAATGCTAGGAAAGCTGAGTATGATGTCACAAAATACAAAATCAGGCCTCTAAATATAAATGGAAGAGAGAATGAATGCCTTGGGGTTGGCAACTAGCAGTCAGTCACTCTCATTAGAAAACAGATTGTCTTATAGTCATGTGGCTACATAACAGAGAAAGTTCATAGTGCTGTTTTAGCTGGGAAGACAAGAAGCCTAATAATTGAGAACAAATAAAATTAGAAAGGCACGGAGACTTAATAGGGCGAGAACATTCTTTCTATTGAGAAGCCAGAAGAGAATAAATGCAAGGATTCATAAGGTGGGAACCTGAGGCAGTTAAAGGGGTGAGCGAAGGGAAGTTTGCATTTTCATGACACCAGTGTGATCCTTCTTTTGAACTCTGAGGTATGGGAAGGACCAGGTTCGGAAAATAAATTCAAGTTGGTAATTGTATCAATGTTGAAAGAGACTTAAGAGAACCAAGGTGACACAAGTGCATTCACTCAACACATATCCTCTAAGTATTTACCTTGTGGCGCTAAGAGACGCAGCTATGAAAAAGACCCAGTGTGAGCCTTCAAGTTTTCTTTATCATGAAAGAGACTCTCAAGAATATAGTGAATTTCAAGGCAGAATGACCTACATATTACAATTAAAATACATAAAAGTGTTTGCAAGTACGGAGGCGGGAGGGTTTAGTTTGGAGTCAGACGTCAGAAGGAGCATCAGGAAAGTTGCAGGTGAAAGCGCCATAGGAGCTGAGCCCTGAGAAGTGACAAAGTGGGGAAAATGTATTCTGGGCTGAAAGAACTAATAAGCAAAGGCACTGAGGCACGAACGTGTTCTTACTTGGCAAAATATATCCGACATGTAATAGAATTTAATTTTCCTTTCAGGGATACAAACCCTTGTTTATTCACAAGATCAAGCACAAACATTTCCTGGCTAAGAACTATTTTTCTCAAATCCCAGCCCTGGCTTCATTTTTACTTGAGGATCCAGAAGTAGAAGAGATCAGAAAGAAACATCATCCAGAAACAACACCTAAGATTATAGAATCCCCGAAGCCCACTCCTTAGAAGACCCAGGAGTATTGGTTTGATGATCAATGTTTTGTCCACTACTAATTGAATGATATGGAGGTCGCACAATGTAGAAGTAGAATTTTTCAAGTTGATTTTCATTGATTTCAGTAGTATCATAGTTATATGAAGAGAAAACATCTCTATATAAGGGCTTTATTGTGGAACAATTAATGTTAAATGGAAATATGATCTTGTTACTAAAATCAATAGTTTGGAGAGAACATTTTACATATTTTCACATTAAAATTGTTTAAATTTTCAGGTACATTATAGTTTAAATTAATAGACAAAAGCTAGGGTTAACGTTCAACCCAAGAATTTGTTTTAGATAATACGTAGTTACAGAAGGACAGTCAGTATATAGGTGGGTGGGAGGAAGCATTATAGAATGACCCTTTCTGAAAATCTTTACAGGTAAGATAAAAGACACTACGTTTTAATGTAGGGATTTGAATTTTTACTTTTTATCTTCTCCTTTCACCTTCCATCCATCTCAAAATCCCAAGAAAACAGCTGAAACGATTTATAAGCAAACAAGGAAAAGGTACATTCCATGCTGGAAAACAGGGTAAAGAGTGGAACTATCCTTTATCCTGTGGGAGAAAAACTCCTAGTGGGCCAATAATGAAAACTCTGTAGGGGAATAAACGTGATCTAGGAACAATCCCTTTCTCCAATAAACTGAAAGAATAACCTTGACCACATGCGTGTCAAGGGCCTACAATGATGAACAAGGGTTTATGAGTCAGTCTTACAGGAGATAGATGTACACTCAGAATTTACAAAGGAACTGATAGAGTGTGGGCGGTGTGTAGGGAAACAACGGTGTAGTTCAGGAACCCAGGGCCAGCGTGAGATGAAGTGTGTCTACCCCTCGTCTCGAATGAACCTGGGGAGGGAGAGTTACGGAAACCCAGAAAGAGCGTGTGAAGAAGATAACCGAGCAGACCAGAGACCAGCCCTAGGGTGACCTTGTGAACGAGAGAAATAAACACTCTGATCTCGCACCTCTCCCTCCAGTCTCCTCTGGAATTTTCCATTGATGGAACCCCACCTCCCTTCAAAAGCAGAAGAAATAGAAGTCTGCTGACATAGTTTATAAGCTTCAGGTCAAAGAGCAGAGTAGAAAATGGGGAGAGTGGATCTGGATAGCCAAGTAGAAGTTACCGAGCTAGAGAGAAAAAAAGTGAAGATCTATAACTCAAGTAGCAATATTTCACACACTGCAACATAATTATATAAATGTATATTTAAGGTTAACAGCAAGGAGGTACACATAAGAGAAAAGCAAGATTAAAAATATCACAGTACATAATTTCAAACAGGTTAAAATTCTCTAGTAAAGGATAGTTAGTCTCACATTGTATCAAAAGAGTGAGACATATGCTGTGTACCAGATATATACCCCAAATAAAATGACTTGTGAAGGTTAGAAATTGCCAGTCGTATGCAGATAGACAGCAACAAATGGTGTCAATAATATCAAGGATGAAATTGGGAAGACGAATTGCAGAGCAAGGGGTTATTTATCTTAGTAAATTATAATCACAATAAAAATGAATAATTAATCTCTGTTAGATACAAAAGTCAATTTTAAAAAGTCAGTTGAGAATTTTCCATAGGCTCCTCATGTTTCCCCATGAATTTTTGAGCTGAGGCATTATATCTTGTGCAAGACTCATTTTCAAGGGTGTCTGTAAGGCAGAGCCTTGAAAGCCACACTGTTTATGGTTCGCTATGAAAGACTCAGAATATCTAAGGCCAGGACTCCTACCCCGTAATGCAGCTCACTGGGCGTGCATGTGTCACCTGGACTTTGTGTCACCCGAAGGAATTAGGACAAAATGCTGATATTCTGTCTGCTTCTATTTCTGTGAACAATAAATTGTGCTTCATCTCTGACCCAGGAGCCTCCTGTCCTCTATCAACTATGAAATTGTAGCAGGTGAACCCATTAGCCTGCAATTAGGATAGCGTCCCTGACCCTTCACAGCCCTCAGCACAGATAACCTCAAAAATAAAAAAAGAGGAGCTAAGAGGTAGAAAATGCCATTTCTAATCTCTTTCCAGGAACACTGGGTGCTCAATTACAATTTTCCACCCTCTTGAAGTGAAGCATGCTTTGCCCAACTTAATGCAGGCCAACTTTGTCACTTTAGAGCACTGAAGGAACAAATAATTCCAATGCTATAGATATTCTTCTAAGGAATAGAACAAGAGTGAATAACCCCCAAATCATGAGGCCAGCATATCCTTGATATCAAAAGTTGGCAAAGATAGTGCAAGAAAGAAAATGATAGGTCATTTTCATAATGAATATGGATGCAAAAACCCTAAACAAAATATTAGCACACCAAATGAAAAAAAAAGTAAAACCAATGTCTTTGGCTGATGGTCTTCAGTTACCTCGTTAGATCTACCTCCCTGCCTCCCGCTCTCTGCTCTGTGCCCTTGGAGTCTGATCCTTGTGCCCTGCGTCAAGGAGGACGCACCGTCCTCTGGCTGCGTTGGTCAGTGGGAAACATCAGCAGGAGATGTGAGGTCTGAAAGGAAGGCAACCGTCACACTGTCTTCCCCTGGCTTCTCCCATCTGATTGTTGGTCTCTTGTCAGTGACGGCCTTCATCTGTCCACGGCCACATCTGTGGGTGGGTGGTCGTTCCTCATCCTCCACAGCTCTGAGTTCTGGGACTCATTCATTCTTGTTACTTCTTCAGCTTGTGGGTGATAATGTCTTTCTTTTGTAGGTAAGTTTAAGGTGGTTCACTTTTTTTATTTTGATTTCCTTAAACAGTGACCTCTCCTCGTAAACAGTCTTTTCACTAAATACTTCTCAACTAGTTTGAGTGCGTCACTGGGTTTCCGCTGGGCCCTGGCCTTGCAAATGGACTTTAAAATGGAATCCTAGGCTTGAACAGCTCATGTATTTGAAGAGCATATGAATAACCTCCTTGTCGGGGGGACATGGGACACTGGATGTATGCCGCATGTGGCAGCTACACACTAGCTATTTGACACTATTCATCTAGCTAGTGAATATTGTCAAAACCCCAAGGGTGGCTTCTCAGTGAATCTTGCCTGACCCTTGGTGGGCAACTTCCTGCTTGCCAACTCAGGCTTGCAGCACCATAGCAAACTTCCCCACCATGGCTACACCCTCTTAAACAAAGCCTGACTCTCCGCTTCATCTTGAACATCCATCTGAATTCTTTCTCCCTTGGGTGATCTGCCTCCACATTAGACGAGGTGACTGTTCCCTACATCCGCTGCTCCTAAATTCTTCATGCAGTTCTCTTAGTAGTAATCCCTTGTTATCAGACAAGAATTCTTTATATTAAAGTTTCCCTGTTCCAATTAGAGTGTTGCTTTTGTCTCCCGACTGGACCTTGACTGGCACAGTAAGGAATGTTCAGATTCTCTCTCTAAAGTAAGACGCTATATGCCGCACAGTGTATCTAACCCACCATAAATGGACACAATGCTGAATGGGCTTCTGAGGTTCTAGAGGCAATGTATACCACTTTTGGGCATGCTGATCTGACCCATTTTTTGAGTAAATCTTAAAGATGCCAGATTTTGAACAAATAGATCACAGGATGGTGGCAGAGTAGGAGGATCTTTCTCACGCCTCCCAGAACCAAACTGGAAATAAAAATAAAGAGGGGAACAACCACCCAAAATAACCAACTGAAGACTACCTGAAGCGGAGACTTTTAACCATGGAGGGGCAGAAAGCA